>JASDDO010000008.1:141434312-141711304 GCA_030015575.1 Agapanthus africanus
GGGTTTTGGTGAAAAGATTTCCCTTAAAACCCGTGGCTTAAGATATTTTATTTTACTTGATAAAAAGAACTTAAGGTATTTTTATCATAAACTAAAACAGTTGAGGATGCTTTAGTGTGAAAACCCATTATTCAGTATTAGATATTTGCACGAGCTATGCGCGTATGTGCTTATTTGGAAATTATGAGAGAGTGATCATAAGAAAAACACTAAATGAGACGTATTTCCGTTTTGTTATTGGAAGAAAAGAGGAGGGCATTTCTTTCTTATGGGTCTGGGTTATAATAATAAAAATATCCCGTATATAATATAGCAAGCCAGGAGAAAAAAGAATTGAAAAGATTTTTGACAATTTGTAGAGACATCTGTGAACCATATATTTCTATTTATCATGACCATGCATATATGGCAGGCATTTATCATTTTTTTTCCATAATGACTAAGTTCTAATATCTTTGTTTTCCAAGTGCATCAACATGACCATGCAAAAATTGAAATGGTTGCTTATCCGCTGAAACACATAACACATGGATATTAATGGATCACAATGATAACCATGCTGTGAGGGATGCTGCAAAGCGAATAAGATATTTGAATATACTAAACCGAACAAATATTAATGGGAAATACAAAGCCATGGGCCTTGTACAAATGATCTCTGGCAAACTGTGAACCTCTTCTATTGTCCGTTGCTATTTTTACTCCCATGAAGAGATCCTATCCATACATCACACACAAAAAAGGTAGATTGTTGAGGGAAAAAAACCCTCCCTCAAGTAAAACCAGTCAGAAAGTCCTTAGATTTTTTGAACTTGTTAAAAAACCTCTGGGTCCGTCGCTTTTTCCATCACATACTTACAGCAATGGGTATTTTCCAAAAATGCCCTTAAAACCCCATGTGCCTAAGTACAGGTTGACCGCTGAGAGTTTTTGCCAAAAATTCTTAATATTGTTGTTGCCTGTAATTTCTATCAAGTTGCCTGTCCTGAGTTGAGTTTTATTGATTTTTTTCTCAAATGAATGAGCATTAAATGCTCTAACAAAGTCATTTTCCCTCCAAATTCACCATTTTCTTCCCAAAAACCCTATTTGCCAACTGAACCACGATTAGCCCTTTCATTTTCTCCATTATCCTTCTCTCATTTTACTCCATTTTCATTTAAGTTTTAATAACTTGCATGTAATTTGAAATAAGCTGCATATAATTTCTAAACAGTTGTTTGTAACTTCTAATAAGTTACATATAATTTCTAAGCAGTTGCATGTAGCTTCTAATAACTTACCCGTAACTCTAAATAAGTTGCATATATGTAATATTTCAGAAAAATAAAATATTATTTTGGGAAATTAAATAATTAAAATAATAAATATTATGAATATTTTAATGTGTGGAGATTAGTTTTAATAATATGGTATAATTATATACCGGTAAATTGTGAAATATTTAAAAATTTATATCAATTATTGATTTTAAAAAAATTTATGAAAATTGGGAATTTTACAATTTAGTATACAATGATTTGTATATAAGTTAGTATTACTAAACTCGATTAGTATTTAATTATGCATTAAGCGTGATTATGCACATGATATGCACCATGCCATATTGTAAATATACTTGTCACATTTTTATTTGAAACATGATTTCAAGTCTTTATTGGTGTATGGTTTCATTTTGGGTTTTCAATTGTTTTAGAAATTGAAAAGGAAAAGATAAAAAAAGAAAAGATAAAGAAAAGAATTTTAAAATGGGGAGACAAGGAAGCATGGGCAATGAGAGAGAGAGTGAGGGGTCTTTTTTTGACCATGGCATTTTCTTCACTTCACCTTCACCTTCACCTTCATCTTCTCCCTCTCCTCACAACTTGGCTGCCCTCTTCCCTCCACCATCACTACTCCTCACAACACCGTCAAAAATACATCAAAACCTTGCTTTCCCGTCACAAAAATCATTCACAACCTCACTACAAGTATGGTGGATCAAAAAAGTTTAGATTTTGAGCACTTGGGGCAAACCAAGAAAATTCTTAAGTTACCAAACGAGCTAATTGTTTCACCATTAGTACAGTAGTTAAGTTTCTATGGCCTCTAGTGTAGTTTAGAATTCATTAAGAAAGGTTTAGTGAACTTGGGAAATTTCAAGAGGGGGTTAGGGTTTTGTGTGTATTGGAAAAGTGAAATTGAGATATTTTAAGTGACTACAACCCCTTTAGTGTTAGAATTCTGGACAAAACCAGAGATTAAAACCCCAAGACACGAACTTAGAATCTCCGATGTCGGTTTTTGTGAGGAATTGTGATGATATTTGGAGATCTGCTATAACCCGGGAACTCCAAAAATTATTTAGCAACTACAGTGAGTCGTGCAGGCAACCTAGAACCTAACCCCAAAACCTGAGACCCCCAATCCATTTCCTGGCCGCCAATTATTCCTTTTTGGCCGCAAATTGCGGCCTTAGTGTGACCAAATTGGTTCGTGCTTGGTCTGTGGCTCCATTTTTAGTAAATTAGACCTCCCTTATATGCAAAATTGACTAATTTCACCTGAAACAAAATTTGGAAGTGTTTTCTTATGTTGTTGCTTTGGTTTTGCGACTATTTATGACTTGGATTTTAGTATTTGGGTTTTGACCCGGTGGTGTGACGTTTGTACGTCAATCTCGAGGGTTGTTTGGTTGATTTGCGTGAGTAGACCATAAGTTTTAAACTACAGGCATCTCGCGGGTCGTTTTGGATTTGGATCAGATTTTAATGCTATACGATATGTTATGACATGTAGGTACCTCCGCGTGAACTTCGGGACGACAAGCAAGAGCGTGGCGACATCGACTTCGGCAAGTAAGGATCAAGATGAGTAGATGACGTATAGCACCCCCGCACTTCGTAGGGTAGAATGCGAACATGATTTATATGTGTGTGTGTGTGTTATATAATGTGACACACGAATGCTTAGAGAGAAAGTAACTTAGTTTAGTTCTTAGTCACGAAACCCTAGAGTAAGGATTGGCACACACGCACACACACATGCATACATTTGATTTTCTTGTGCGTATATGGGGATATATATACTGTCACGTCCCGAAAGTACGGAACATGACCGGCACTTAAACTACGAAATGTCTCGAGGCGTACGTAATCTAAGTAAGCCGAAAACCCAGAAATCCAAACCAAGAAAAGTAGTAGAGTGAATGAAAACCAATTCAAATCAAGTAGTTTTAATAGCATAAGCCGAATTATGCGTTTTTTTAAAAAAAAACATCAAATATTTACTGAAAATTTCGGCAGAGTCTCCTTTGTAAATACTGGCCCCCAAACGGGATACAACATGAATAGTATACGAAATCAATAAAAAGCATCCCCAAGCGGGAGCTAGCTCTTCGTCAATCGACGGTCACCACACGAGCAATATAATATACAACTCCAAGGGCGAGGATAAAAAACTCAAAAGGAAACTCAAAACCACAAGAAATATAACGCGCGACTCTAAGGTCGAAAGAATAAACAACACTGGTCTCTATCTCAAAATAAATACATGTTTAGTTGATGGAACTTCTAGATACAACTGAATAATGATATACAAGATATAATGATGGGTGCGATACCAATAAACCCACCTGCTAGCAAGTCACCCGGAAATGGAAATAGTGCCAGCAAAGTCGTAATGAAACCTGTACGGCGAAACTTGCAAGAACTGTGGCGGCGAAACCTGCAAGAACTGTGGCACAACGGGGGTGAGTTGCCAACTCGTGAATAGAATACATCTACGAACAGAAATCGCATGTATGACGCAATCCTAGGTCATACGATCATAATATATCATCAAAATATAACCAGCAGCCTATAACCATGGCTAGGGTATACCACAAAACAACAGAAATACCAAGTGCTCGTGTCAGTGCCTCAGATAGCAATATATCATATAGATGATGTATGAATGCATGAAAACAGAGTACATGTACTAAAGAAACTGCTTTCATAACTCAGTGAGATTTCTGTATTTTTAAAAATGAGGTATCATAAGGAAATCAGTATAAACCGTGTCTAGCATCGACACAAAAACATAAATCCACATATCTCAATATCTCAGGCTCCGGCTACCCGGACTGACCTGGATCATCAAATCTCAGTACCTCAATATCTCAAAATCTTAATGTATCAAATCTCAATATCTAGGGCGCCGTCAGTCCAGACCGGCCCCTACCATCCATCTCAAGACTACAAAGGTATCCTCCGGATATCCGACGCGTCGGGTAAAATCACCGGTCGGTAGTGCTCCCCTGCCAGGCCCAACGTCAACAACACGACCTTCTCGCCCCGGGGTACCGCACCGGGCCCACCATGTACCCGAAACGGTTCATCCAACTCCTCGAATCGGGTCTCGAAATCCATCAGCAAACTCATGGTGGACGACTCATACATCATGGGAAAACCGCATTTTTATTTAAAAAGAGAGAAAGCAGTTTATATATGTTTTACGGTTTTCCTCCAAATCCAGAAAATATCATGGAAATCCGAATCATCAATAGCATGTAAAACTATGAATATAAGCATGAGCATCCATGAATGCGGCATATAATGAATAACAGTATGCATGAAGTGACAAGTAACAACTACAATGTCTAAACTACTAGTTAACAAGCTACATTAGGCAATAATATTTTCTAAGGTGTGCGTGACATGGCAATTACCGATGAAGATGTGTGTGAGCCGGCAAGTAAGTGTACGTGGTACATACGCATCATCGGTAATGGTGCTGGTGTCCTAACAGTATGATATCAACAATGCAATAAGAAATTATAATATAAGCATGCGATGCAGAGCGAAAAACAATAATGAGCGGGAGCTAAATACTAAATAATGGTGCCCTTTGAAATAACACGAATCGTGGGGTTTTGAAAATAAGGGCTACGGTGGTTTTAAGAAAGGATACGTCTTTTGAAATATCCGTAGATCCCTTGACCTGTCTTTTAAAATACCTACGATCCGTTAGTTTTGAAATAGGTAGAAATCTAATCTAGTCTGACAACTACACTAAACTATACGGCTGAACTAAAGGTAAGGAAACCGCCTAGCATCTGAGTCGATACATATATGAATATATATTAGTCGGTGATCCCGCCTCGATACTATCAATCGGATACCGTATTTATAATCAGATATTCCCAAGTCAAGAGTGCGGATCAATCATCAATATATAGCTCGTACGTAAATCCGTCGTACGGCATCCCAAATCTGGGTACGGGTCAATATCACATTCATCACATTGTTCATATGGTATCCTCTTTATCAAAGATCATAATCCGGGGTACTGATCTACGTCTAGTACAATACTGATACAATCAATGTAATGCATGTGTGTGTATGAAAACACCACGCCTAAACAACCCGCTAAGATATCATATCGTATCTCAATTACGGACCATATCACCTCACCGATCTCACGGCCTCAAGCCCAATCTCATCGACTCATCTCCAATCCCAAGTACTATCCTCATAATCCGTGTATATGTATACGTATATATATATATATACATAGTCCCATACCCATGTGTGTGTGTATATATATATATATATATATATATACATATCCCCATATACGCACATGTAAAATAATGAATGTATGCAAGTAAGTGTGCGTGTATAGGTGCAACAACTACTCTAGGGTTTCGCAAGTAACACTTCTAATCCATGAACATGTAACCCTATCATTAACATCCATGTCACACAAGATAGATATCATAAATATATAGTATATATACATACTATACATCGAACTGCGGGGGTGCTATACGCCATCCACCCGACTTCTCCCCGTAGATATAAATCTACTCACCTGGTCCTCGCTCGCCAGTGCCGACGTCACCACGCGCTTGCTTGTCATCTCGAAGTCCACATGGAGGTACCTACATGTCATAACGTATTGTGTCGCATAAAAACCAAATTCGAAATCGAAACGGCATACGAAACCAAATCGGCACACGTATCACGGATAGGTCAAAACCTATCGCCTACGCATGCAAGAATAGTCAAACCAACCCTAGATGTCGATGTACCAACATCAACACATCGAGAAAAACCCAAACACACCAATGATGATTTCAAAACTCATTAATTATAATATTAAGTAGAATGCAACTCATCAAAACCCCAAAATAAATCAAATCGATTTATTTCCGAAAACCTAGAAAGCACTAAATTTTCGTTTTAATTCGAAACTTGATGTTTTAACAAAACTAATGGCCATAATATCCACTAAATATCATAATTATGTCATATAAACCATTTCCACAATTTAATCTCATCAATTTTTATAAAACTAAAAATTCTAGTTTTGCAATTTTATCAAATTTTAACAATTTCAAGTAAAAATGCACAAAACAACAACTAAGCTTGGTTTTGCATGATTCAAAGGTATTAAACCACTCATGGAAACCTTAATGATGTGCTAAAAATCCTAACTAGATTTTAATCTCACTTAATTACATTAATCCTAAAATCTAGTTTGCAACATAATACAATTTGGACAATTTCTTTTTAAAGTGAATTTGCAACTAACAACTAGCTTGGGTTTTGAAATTCTCAAGATTATAAATTACACAACACAACCATAACCAAATAATCCAAACCCTAACTCCCAATTCAACTCTTCTCTTTAAATTTCAACTTTCAATTAAACCCACAATTTAAACACCTAATTAGCTTAGATCACAATAAAAACTAACAAGGTACAATTAGTGTAAGATTATACCTCACAAATTTGAAGATCTAACATGAAAATCTTGGCCTCCAAAATAGCTTCTTGATCCATGATCTACACTAGAATAGGTTAAGAAGAAATGGGTAGAGATTGGATTTTGATTTTGTGGGATTTTTGTGTTGATTTTTGGGCATTTTGTTGAATTTTTTGATGCAAAATGAGAGAGGAAGAAAGAGGGGCTATTGTGGTGCAGGAAAAAGAGGGCTCGGCCAATGTTGTGAGGGGGGGGGGGAGAGAGAGTGGTGTGGGTTTTAAAGTCAACACAAGATCATGCTTCATTTTCTTTATTTCCTTTTCTTTTCTTTTCTTTTTTTATTCTTTATTCTATGTGTGAGGAATGAGGTGGGGACTTGGGTGATTGGGGCAGCCTAGGCTCAGCCATGGGAGGAAAATGGGGTGTGTGTGTGTATGTGTGGGTGAGGGAAAAAGATAAATACAATACCCCAATTCCCATTAACACCAATTTCACCGAAAAAAGCCTTTTTCTTCGATATTTTCTAAACCGTTTTGGCAAACCATTTCATTTCAAAATGACATGATAAAATTTTGTTTAATGTGTTATGATGCAAAAAATTTGTTTCAACTCATTCCAATTTGTAATTTTCCCTAATTAAATGTATTAGTGACGGCTTAAAATAATATTAAAATAATTAATTTCGGAAAATTTTTCAGAAAATTTGAAATTTCACCAGTGGCTCAATAAACACCAAATACTAGCAATTACATAGCTAGAATATGTATATTTAATTTTATAATAAAGATATTTGTATTTTGACTTTTTACAGAAAACCCCCTTATTTTACCGATTTTCCGAAATTTCACCGAAACGATTTTCAAAACGTTACAATCTTCCCCCCTTAAAGAAATTCGGTCCCCGAATTTAAATTAAAACTCCCCCCAAATACTAAAACATCTAAGCCAAAACCATCAAGTCGTCGGGGCTCCGAAATCGTAAATACATAAAACAAATCGTAGCGCAGCGCATGCGCATGAAAATGAGCATATAACTCAAAATCAAAACTCCGTCAAGCATCCCGCAATCATCGGAGTCATGGTAAAGACACAAATGTCAAATCCAATACAAAACTAATATGATATAACTCGAAACTATACACATAAATATCAAATCTATACATGTAAATATCTGAAGGGAATGCATGCAAAATTTCTTAATATCGCTGCGCAATGCGCATAACACTGCACAGTGGCGGACGTCTATCATAAGAAAATAATCATATACATATATACCTTTTTTTTTGAACCGTACGTTCCGCCATTTTGGGAAACAATTTGGAAGGTTTTTCTTGTTTTAAACGTTTCATGTCATATCAAACACGTAGGTAAATACTGAGACTATAGCTCGCTTTTTGGAATTCCCTTCGATAGCTATCAATGCATGCAAAATACATTCAGGTATTGTCCTCTGACTAGTCCTGCTCAGTACGAAAACACATAGCAAATATCATAAAAACGTACTGCTCTATAAGAAATCAATCCCAAAATATGCATACGAATACTACGTGCGTCTGGTGCACACGGAAATCAAAATTCATATATGTGCCAACATGTGCACAGAAACAAGATCTAAGTGCATCGGGTGTGCACGAAACATCTGTCATAGGCAACGTGGGTGCCTGACAGCAAAATCAGGTGCATCTGACATGCACGAAGAATCTCGATTTAGTTCATCTGGTGTGCACCAAAATCACACCTCAAAACATGCGCCCAACATGCGCGAAAATCCAAATCAGGTGCATCCATCGTGCACGAAATCATGAAATCCGATATCAAACGCCGAACATGCGCAAAATCCAATCAGGTGCACAAGGTGCACAAAACAAATATCGAACATCACAATCGAAATCGAAGTCCAGTGCATCTAAATGCACAACATACGTAACACTGCACTGCAAGCATATATGAACTATACCGAGTGCAAAAACCAAATCGTGTGCGTACATACGCACAAAATCAACTCAACTGTATGAAACCCATAAAATCATAAACGTGAGAAACCAAGGCACGAAAACGATATCAAGTGCAACACTGTGCAGAGATCATAAATACTCAGCAGGTGCAACCATGGTGCATGAAAACAAATATCCTGAAACTCAGTCATCAAAATCAATCATGCGAATAGATCGCCCAAAATACCGAAATAAAGTATGGCGGAATAGTCCCGCTCAAGCACATCCTCCAAGAATCTCTGGCCAACTGTCGTGGTCACTCATAGCATGTCTCGTCGACGATCCTGAACTCTGGCCTGCCGGTGTGCATAACATGACCACTCCTGGGTCCAAGTCTTCTCGTAATTTATTTCAGAAAGGTCTTGTCGAAATCTCTTCCAAATCTCGTCTCTGCCGAACTGTCCGGAAGTCATCGTCCCTTACTAGATCTGTTCTCGTTCCGGAACGGCTGCATACTCATCACGACTCCTTCTGGAAGGTATATCCAAGTACAATGCCTCGGCATGCGTATCGCATCTCTGATGTCGGCAGAGTGGAACGTCGTCTCATCAAGATCTCGTACGAACCTCTTACTCCACTTTCTTTAATGTCGACTGCTTCGGACTCGTCTCGTCATGGCTGCATGGACTGAGCTCCAACGGCTATCATCGTATCTGGAGTCTCCCAAGAAATGCATCTCACCACCTAGCATCCGAATGAAGTCGAACCATCCGATTGATTCGTCAAAACCTCATAATCCCCCAAGAGCTCAACATCTTGGGTACAGTTTAATAGTATCGAGTACGTACCACAGCATCGATGGTCCAGCCATAGAAGGGCAAACCCAAGCCTCACTAATGGCGCCGCGGAACTGCCGCAAACCCTAAGGTTCAAAGGCTTTCACACGGTCATTAAGTCGAGTTAGGGTTTCATTCTTCTAGAGGGTCCATAGAATTGCTTGCATGTCTTTCTGAATACTTTAAACTTGGAATAATAGGTTTCTGACATTCGATCGTCTCTGTCGACTCTCAACGTCTCCGCGTGAAGTCGTCTCTAGCTGAAATCAATCCATCTGATGACCTCGCATCGGGGTTGGCGAACGAACTACCTGTCCTAGTCATTCATCCTTGGGTGACTAGCGACCTCCTATCATCTCTTAGTACAACTCGTACCGCCATACCTCCAACATTTGGGGCGATATCTCGTTGTTCGCAGCAATAACGGGCTCACTCGTCTGCACGTTGAACCGTGCCTCAATCATCATGAATAGGCTATATATCAACGGTCATCAAAATCTGGCTGGCCTCTATCAGTGGCTCAATCCTCTAGTGCAAATCAGCACGTCCGAGTAACCTCATACAGCAATCCACCCAACGCTCGTGGCGCGAAAACACAATGAAAAGACACATCTCTCCAATCGTGTGTCGCCGGAATTACGCCCTGGTCAGTCCTCGTTCGTGACGAGCTCATGCAGACCGCCACTCTAGCCGTAGCTCTCCCTCCCAGTAATCGTGGCAGCAAAACCATAACTGGTACCGATGAGGCTAGATCAGGAATGAATGTAATACTGAGCAAAGAAATGTACATCCTAAGGCTTCTTAAGTGGAGTAGCGTATCGTAAGTATGCCGCGGAACATACCCACGGTACGTCACTCTACTTTAGTCACCTATTCCATCAACCAAAGGTCATCCTACGCTCCGAAGGTAAAACCTAACTCTCTGATACCAACTTTGTCACGTCCCGAAAGTACGGAACATGACCGGCACTTAAACTACGAAACGTCTCGAGGCGTACGTAATCTAAGTAAGCCGAAAACCCAGAAATCCAAACCAAGAAAAGTAGTAGAGTGAATGAAAACCAATTCAAATCAAGTAGTTTTAATAGCATAAGCCGAATTATGCGTTTTTTTTAAAAAAAAAACATCAAATATTTACTGAAAATTTCGGCAGAGTCTCCTTTGTAAATACTGGCCCCCAAACGGGATACAACATGAATAGTATACAAAATCAATAAAAGGCATCCCCAAGCGGGAGCTAGCTCTTCGTCAATCGACGGTCACCACACGAGCAATATAATATACAACGCCAAGGACGAGGATAAAAAACTCAAAAGGAAACTCAAAACCACAAGAAATATAACGCGCGACTCTAAGGTCGAAAGAATAAACAACACTGGTCTCTATCTCAAAATAAATACATGTTTGGTTGATGGAACTTCTAGATACAACTGAATAATGATATACAAGATATAATGATGGGTGCGATACCAATAAACCCACCTGCTAGCAAGTCACCCGGAAATGGAAATAGTGCCAGCAAAGCCGTAATGAAACCTGTACGGCGAAACCTGCAAGAACTGTGGCACAACGGGGGTGAGTTGCCAACTCGTGAATAGAATACATCTACGAACAGAAATCGCATGTATGACGCAATCCTAGGTCATACGATCATAATATATCATCAAAATATAACCAGCAGCCTATAACCATGGCTAGGGTATACCACAAAACAACAGAAATACCAAGTGCTCGTGTCAGTGCCTCAGATAGCAATATATCATATAGATGATGTATGAATGCATGAAAACAGAGTACATGTACTAAAGAAACTGCTTTCATAACTCAGTGAGATTTCTGTATTTTTAAAAATGAGGTATCATAAGGAAATCAGTATAAACCGTGTCTAGCATCGACACAAAAACATAAATCCACATATCTCAATATCTCAGGCTCCGGCTACCCGGACTGACCTGGATCATCAAATCTCAGTACCTCAATATCTCAAAATCTTAATGTATCAAATCTCAATATCTAGGGCGCCGTCAGTCCAGACCGGCCCCTACCATCCATCTCAAGACTACGAAGGTATCCTCCGGATATCCGACGCGTCGGGAAAAATCACCGGTCGGTAGTGCTCCCCTGCCAGGCCCAACGTCAACAACACGACCTTCTCGCCCCGGGGTACCGCACCGGGCCCACCATGTACCCGAAACGGTTCATCCAACTCCTCGAATCGGGTCTCGAAATCCATCAGCAAACTCATGGTGGACGACTCATACATCATGGGAAAACCGCATTTTTATTTAAAAAGAGAGAAAGCAGTTTATATATGTTTTGCGGTTTTCCTCCAAATCCAGAAAATATCATGGAAATCCGAATCATCAATAGCATGTAAAACCATGAATATAAGCATGAGCATCCATGAATGCGGCATATAATGAATAACAGTATGCATGAAGTGACAAGTAACAACTACAATGTCTAAACTACTAGTTAACAAGCTACATTAGGCAATAATATTTTCTAAGGTGTGCGTGACATGGCAATTACCGATGAAGATGTGTGTGAGCCGGCAAGTAAGTGTACGTGGTACATACGCATCATCGGTAATGGTGCTGGTGTCCTAACAGTATGATATCAACAATGCAATAAGAAATTATAATATAAGCATGCGATGCAGAGCGAAAAACAATAATGAGCGGGAGCTAAATACTAAATAATGGTGCCCTTTGAAATAACACGAATCGTGGGGTTTTGAAAATAAGGGCTACGGTGGTTTTAAGAAAGGATACGTCTTTTGAAATATCCGTAGATCCCTTGACCTGTCTTTTAAAATACCTACGATCCGTTAGTTTTGAAATAGGTAGAAATCTAATCTAGTCTGACAACTACACTAAACTATACGGCTGAACTAAAGGTAAGGAAACCGCCTAGCATCTGAGTCGATACATATATGAATATATATTAGTCGGTGATCCCGTCTCGATACTATCAATAGGATACCATATTTATAATCAGATATTCCCAAGTCAAGAGTGCGGATCAATCATCAATATATAGCTCGTACGTAAATCCGTCGTACGGCATCCCAAATTTGGGTACGGGTCAATATCGCATTCATCACATTGTTCATATGGTATCCTCTTTATCAAAGATCATAATCCGGGGTACTGATCTACGTCTAGTACAATACTGATACAATCAATGTAATGCATGCGTGTGTATGAAAACACCACGCCTAAACAACCCGCTAAGATATCATATCGTATCTCAATTACGGACCATATCACCTCACCGATCTCACGGCCTCAAGCCCAATCTCATCGACTCATCTCCAATCCCACGTACTATCCTCATAATCCATGTATATGTATACGTATATATATATATATATATATACACACACACACACACACACATAGTCCCATACCCATGTGTGTGTGTGTGTGTATATATATATACACATATCCCCATATACGCACAGGTAAAATAATGAATGTATGCAAGTAAGTGTGCGTGTATAGGTGCAACAACTACTCTAGGGTTTCGCAAGTAACACTTCTAATCCATGAACACGTAACCTGTTCAGACCATAATATTGCATTTATCATTCCCCTATTCTTATCCTTTTTATAAATAAACAGGTACTCTTGACGCACGTTTGTTGCATATTACAGGATACAGGTTTCTGGAGCAAATACAGTGAAAAAGATACAAAACAACAGAAAAAAGGACTTTTGATCAACAAGCAGACGGATCTTACTCAAGCCGAGACGAAGAACAGTGCAAGGTCCAAAATGACAAGTGAACGGTCAAAAGATACGAACAAGTTCTCACTAAAGATCTGGAGGAAATTAAGAAGCCCAAAAGATAAAAGAAATATAGATACAGAAGCCCAAATAGCCAAGGAAAAGCCCAGAAAAATAACAAAGCCCAACTCCTTCCTTTGGCCGCGGAACCGCGACCAAACCTAGCCTGGCGCCGCGGTTCCGCGGCCATCAAGCGCCCGTGTCGGTGGAAAATCTCTGGGTCGGTGCGACGGTTCGGATGTTAGGATTTTACGTGGGCAAATCTGTAATTTTGCATGTGCGAGAGTCTGTAACCCTAGGTTTCCTATTTTCCTATAAATTGTAGTTTTAGATATGTAAAATGCTATGCCTCTTTTCAATCAATAAAATTCAGACTTTCTGGGAGTTATTTTCAGATCTGTTCTTCTTGTTTGGAGGGAGCCGTCAACCTAGTAAGGTAAATTATGTTTCTTCTTCTTTTAATTAAAATGTTTTCTCATCCCCTAATGAGCGAGTAATCTCCTCACTTGTTAGGGTTAGCCTTAGGGAAAGGATTGAGAGATGAGATCTCTCGCCCCTTTCAATGCCACCTTCACCTAATGAATTAGAACTTCACGCATACGAGCATAACCGCTCCCTGCGGCATCCTACCCTTCGAGGTAACGATGAACCGTAGTATAAAGGGCCGGTTGCGCGCGTTTTCCGTGAGGGTTAGGATAATTATCAACAAAGGAAGGATACAAATCTAGAGGAAGAAACATCTTCCCAAAAGATTTGGATCCACTTTATTAATAATTACCTTAACATCTAATAGATCTAAAAAAAGAAGGCATTGAAAGCGGTGAGGAAAAACATTAATCTCCAAAACTTCCCCTAAGCCTAACCCTAGCAAGACTCTTAATTAGATTAATTAGATCCAGTTTTTATAGATTTTTATAAACCAACCAAAACGACATTTTGAATCAACTCGTTAAAACACATTAAAGAAATTTACCTGTCTCTGTGGATCGACCCGTACTCACCGGCTAGCTGCGAAGCGACGCCGTTTCTGATTGCGGTAAACTTACATATTTTTGGGATAATCAAATGGCGCCGTTGCCGGGGACGGCGTAATCTTTCTTTTTGTGAATTTTCGGGTTGATATAAATTTTAAAAATTATAAAAATCTAAAAATATAAAAAAATAAAAAAAATAATCAAATTTGATCTGTTTGAAGGGTGTATCTTTTGGATCTTGCAGGAACAGCGAAGAATCAAGGATCTGAAAATTTACAGAGAACAAAACAGAAGTTGGTGCAGAAGAACAGAGGAGAAATTGGACAGAGAAGCAATACAATTTTTTTCAGAACCTGAAACCCTAATACGGCCGCGCTTCCGCCGCATAGGTGGGCCCCAGACCGCGGATCCGCGCTCTCTGTGCCATGTCAGCGCACCAAATTTTTCTGGTTTGATTTCTCTCTCTCCCCTCTGCAACCTCCCATATATTTCTCTGTACAAACTTTCTGCAGGATTTCTTTGCGTAAAGAGTCTTTCTCCCCCTTCTCAATAACAGATTTTCTGCGGGTTTCTTTGTGCCGCGCTAAAAAATTCTGATTGCAAGTGAAATTTTATTTGTTTTGCATAATTTAACCGGATTCTAAGGGGCTAATTGACCAAACTCAGATTGGGTGGGGATTTCATCACCCTTCCCAGGACCCCAGAAAACACCTAAGCATTTTGCATCGACCACAATTAATTAAAAAAGATTAGACTCAGACCTAAGGACATCGAGCTCAATAGGAAAAGGACTAGTATAGGCATCGGCCGTTTATCCTAACCGACTTTGCGGTGTCTAGGCTAGTGGTTATTAATTAGGCCCACTGTAGTGGTGGTTCCTTCCCACTTACCTGGCCGTATTTGTCCGTGAAGAGGCGGTTTGAGGTCCTATTCCTAGCCCTAGCTGGGAGCTGTCTAGCAGACCTAGGCAACCCTAGATCTAGGCCTGATTGTGCATGTGTGGTTGATACATTTGTGTCACGAGTCCCATTTTCTAAAACAGTCTTGCAAAACTCTCCAATAAAAAAAAAAGAAAAAAAAAGAAAAATCTTTTCAAAACTTGCAACTTGCCGCTAAGAAAACTTGCACCTCACTTCCACCATCTCTCCTTCATTGACGTTATCTTACCCCTACATTCTGTTTTTCTGACTGCACTACCCTTTAGTGTATGTCATCTTGGACTAGGGATACTAACGCCCGATTAGTCCGTGTTTCGTTGGTACCGACCAACGAACCCTTCGACGAACCCTTCGTCGACATTCCGTCCATTTCCTTACCTCCAACCTCAAATTCTTTCACCGAAGGTATGTCGGGATTCAACCCCAACGATACCTTACCGATGGGAATGATTCCACCTCCGCCAGGTGCGAATAACCCGAACCTTCCGCCTGTTGTAGCGCCCGCACGAGTTGCGCTCCAGGATCTCTTCTACCCCGTCCGCACTTCTTTACCTACATGTCTTTCACCCCCACCGGCGAATGGGGATAATTTTGAAATAAAACCACACTTCATCAATATGCTGCCTAAGTTTCATGGTTTGGAATCCGAAGATGCATATATTTTCATTAATAAATTCCAAAACGTTTGCAGCATGATGAAGACAACCCAATTAAGTGATGACGCAATAAGGCTAAGGGTCATTCCTTTTACCTTATGTGACCTAGCCGAGAAGTGGCTATACAGCACCGCATCACATTCCATTAGGAATTGGGACGAGTTTGTGAGAGCTTTTCTGAAAAAGTTCTATCCTCATCATAAAACTGCTAGAATCCGAAACGAGATTATACAATTTTCACAGCTTCCTTCCGAACCATTTTGGAAGTGCTTCGAGAGATTTAAAGACCTACTTGTTCAATGCCCTCATCATGGGATAGAAAATTGGCAACTTTGCCAAACATTATACGAGGGATTGAATGCTGCAACGAAGCAGTTGCTAGAAACAATATGTCAAGGTCATTTTCTCTCCAAGTCTAGCGACGAAGCTTGGCAGTTTCTTGAGGACCTAAGTGAGCAAATAATTCAGTGGGAGAGTACCAAGACCACATCATCTTCTTCAGTTGGTCAATCTAGGGCAGGCATACATCAAATAGATATGTCGATTGCTATGAAGGCCGAGATGGCCTCACTTATGAAAAAGCTAGAAGCCATTGAGACCAAAATCTCATCGTCTTCTCCTGCCCCTACTCTACCCACGCGAACTGTTTGTGCTTGTTGTTCTAATCCATCTCATCTCACCGAAGAGTGCCCTTATAATGCACCTATTCAAGGGCAGGATCAAGTCAATGCTGCATTCCAGCAAAGACAAAGAAATGATCCGTACTCTTCGACGTACAATCAGGGGTGGAGGAGTCACCCAAATTTCGCTTGGAACCAAAATCAACAAGTCCAAGGAAATAACAATTTTCAAAGACTTCCTCCACAACAACAACAAGCACCCTTACAAACTCAAAACCAGCAACCTTTCCAACAACAACCTTATACAAATCAAACGAACAATTTGGTTCAACCAAATGATGATAAGGTTACCACGCTCGAAAAAAGTCTAGATGCATTTCTTAAGCAAACTACAGAATCCGCAGCAAGATTTGAAAGTTATGTTCAATCTTTAATGAATAACAATGCCTCACACGATCAAAGTATCAAATCTATTGAGGCACAAATTGCACAATTAACTGCTGCGTTGAGCAAGAGAGAAAAGGGAAAGCTTCCATCTCAACCATTGCCCAATCCCGGTCACGCACAAAACGCATATCACAATCACAATGTAAATGCGGTGACCACGTTGAGATCCAGAAGAGAGTTGCAAAATAATGTAGGAACTAGTGATGACATCCCCGCCGGTGGTTCTTCTTCCCCTTCTTCATTTTCTTCACTTCCTTCTTCACCTTTTTCTTTAGAGCCTATTCTCCACCCTTCACACGGCTCTACTTCTTCTGACTCGAACGGACCCATTTCTCACAA
The DNA here is from genome assembly GCA_030015575.1 of Agapanthus africanus. NCBI lineage: Eukaryota > Viridiplantae > Streptophyta > Magnoliopsida > Asparagales > Amaryllidaceae > Agapanthus > Agapanthus africanus. The sequence goes on from JASDDO010000008.1 coordinate 141,451,577, forward strand.
CACGAACACATCCACACTGGGATCCGTTCCTACTCCACATTGTACTCCACAAACTTGCGACTCAACGAATTTTCAGAATGCTCCATTCCCAAACAGGTTGAGTCCTAATAAACCAAATACACAAGTGGAGAAGATTGTGGAGATATTTAAGCAAGTTAGCATAAATATACCTCTCTTGGATGCTATCCAACAAGTTCCTTCATATGCGAAAATCTTAAAGGGCTTGTGCACCTCGAAGAGAAAGGCATCTCAAGTACCCAAGAAAGTGCTAGTGGCTAGTGCAGTGAGCAATGCTATTAACCACCATTAAACCTTACCCCAGAAACGAAAGGACCCCGGCTGTCCTACTATTTCAATCACAATTGGGGATAAGAAAATTAATCGAGCACTTTTAGATCTTAGGTCTAGTGTTAACCTGATCCTTACTCCGTGTACGAACAATTAGGGGTTGGAGAGTTGAAACCCACTCGTTGCACTCTCCAAATGGCTGATCGATCAATCACCTATCCAAGGGGTCAACTAGAGGATGTGTTGATCAAAGTCGGGGAATTCATATTCCCCGTTGATTTTATCGTTATGGATACACAACCTGTTGCTAACCCAAGAAACCAAATTCCGGTGATTCTTGGTCGACCATTTTTGGCCACTTCCAATGCCGTAATAAATTGTCGCAATGGCTCCATGACTCTATCCTTCGGAAAGAGGTCTAGTGAGTTCAATATTTATAAGATGGGAAGTCTGCCCCCCGTGCCTAAAACTAGTACACGAGAAGTTTGCTCTATTCACGAAATCACGCAGGAGGACTGCGAGCTTGAAAGATTTCTATTTGATGAAAACAGTTTTGACGCCACTAGTGCGTCCCTCCTTGAGCCTACTACCGTTGACACAACCGATGTTGATTATGAATATTTCACCTTTTTGGATGATGACGACTCACAGCCCGAATATGAGTCGTTTGAATTTTTGGATGAGTCAGTCGAGCCATCCGAATCGGTTGTTTGCAGTGATTTCGAACCTGTGTTGGAGTCCTTTGAGTTCGAGGTAGATTCCGCAATGATTCTTTCGCCTCCAAAACTCGAACTCACGCCCTTGCCGTCTCACCTTAGATATGCTTACATAGGTGAGAATGAGACCTTTCCCATTATCATATCGGCCTCTCTAGCCCTCGAGCAAGAGAATGCCCTCTTAATGGTCTTACAGGATAGGCGGCAAGTTTTCGGTTGGACTATGGCAGACATCGAGGAGATCAGTTCCCTTATAATTGAATATCATATGAAATTGATGGATGATGCCAAGTCAATAGAGGACCCAGAGGAACAGTTTGGGGGTATTGTGGTTAGTCAACCTCCTCCTTCAGAAGTTGAACCACCCCCATTTCTTTTAAGAAGATACGAGAATGCCAACATTCCATTGATTGCTGATCCTTCCCATTCTCGTTTTGATGCATCACCACCTCATGTATATTCGCTTCCACACCGTCCTTACCACCACTTCTATCTTCCCCAATTCTTTGTGGACCGCCACAACTTATTCTTCCACCAACCAATACTCTTTACTGATAAATTTTTCAACTGGTTGGTGTTGACTTTTGGTCTATGCAAGGTTTGGCAGTAATGTCTAACTTAGTTTAAATGAAGTTTGGCGAGGGGCTTTTTGTATATATTTTTGATTTTCTTAATAAAAAAAAATTATAAATAAATAAACAGGGAAGTGCCGGTATTTTGACCCTCTTGGTTTAGCATGACAGTGAGGACATTGTCAAGTTCAAGTTTGGGGGTATGCTCGGTACGTCTTCTTCCTTCGCATTCATTTGTACATATTTTTGCATTTGCATACTTATTTGAAAACCCATAAAAATTTGAAAAATTTCAAAAATTATAAAAATTATTGTATTCAATTTTGGCCATATTTGACAAGAGTTTGACAGATAGGTTAACTAGCTAGGAACAACGAGATCTTAGACTTAGTAAATTAAAAACCCTAAAAATAACCTTCCTTAAAGTTTAACAGTAGAAAGTATATGCCTTGTAGTTTATTTAGAAATAGGCAAATTTTGGGTTCACTTCTTGGGCTAAGTCGAAACAAAAGAAGAGTATTGATGTTCTTATTAGAGTATAAGTTTGAAAAATAGTTCCTAGCTTAAGTCTAAATTCTGAAAATGTATACCCTACAAATTGCACATTCACGCACCTTGAAACTTGGAATAGTAGAAGAGACCTTGAAATGCTCTTGTCTAAAGTCCTTAGTATGAAAAAGTGTGAATAAAGAAAAAAAAAATGGACACTGGTTTTTGTGATTATTTAAGGCTACAAAAATAGAAAAATATTTAGCGAGGGTGCTTCATCACCTAGTGCCTTAGACCAACTGGTTTGGGAGTCACTGCTAAAGCCTTGGGTGTTGCAAAGACCAGAAAGTACGCTTTAAAGTGCAAACGCATTTTGTAATCGGTCGTTGGTACCTCAAGAAGTATTAACGGTCGCATGAAGGATGTGTAAGCAAATTTCATTCACCAACTAATTAGTACTTTGGACAATGGACGAGAGTACGATTGCTTTATTTGAATTTCCAAGTGTAGGGGTGATATATACACACACGTAGGGATATGTGATTGGAATTTAGATGAGAAAAAGGAATGAAGAATAGAACTTGTATCTTTAATAGAGTTGATAAAAATTCCTAAGTGGAGATGGAACCCTAGAAGGAAAACTTAGGAAATGACGAAAGCTAAGTAGGTCTACATAACATATATAATCTTAAGTTCAATAATGAGGAAGCGTGAAGAATATGGGTGGATAATTTACAAGTAGAAGATAATAGAATTCCTTGTTAGAAAAGCTAATTGGAGAACAAAAGTCAATGGGTTGAGTTGATAGGATTTTGTGGGTAGTATCCGCTGAAAACCCTCAGGAGACAACATTCCTCCTACTGGGACACCTAGAGGTTTAACGGCTTGTTGCACGTGCTCAGTGCAATCGCGTTTCCCTGCGAAAGTGCGGTTAGGATTTTAGTGAATAAATAATAAGTTTGCTCGAGGACGAGCAAAAGGTAAGTTTGGGGGTATTTGTTCAGACCATAATATTGCATTTATCATTCCCCTATTCTTATCCTTTTTATAAATAAACATGTACTCTTGACGCACGTTTGTTGCATATTACAGGATACAGGTTTCTGGAGCAAATACAGTGAAAAAGATACAAAACAACAGAAAAGGGGACTTTTGATCAACAAGCAGACGGATCTTACTCAAGCCGAGACGAAGAACAGTGCAAGGTCCAAAATGACAAGTGAACGGTCAAAAGATACGAACAAGTTTTCACTAAAGATCTGGAGGAAATTAAGAAGCCCAAAAGATAAAAGAAATATAGATACAGAAGCCCAAATAGCCAAGGAAAAGCCCAGAAAAATAACAGAGCCCAACTCCTTCCTTTGGCCGCGGAACCGCGGCCAAACCTAGCCTGGCGCCGCGGTTCCGCGGCCATCAAGCGCCCGTGTCGGTGGAAAATCTCTGGGTCGGTGCGACGGTTCGGATGTTAGGATTTTACGTGGGCAAATCTGTAATTTTGCATGTGCGAGAGTCTGTAACCCTAGGTTTCCTATTTTCCTATAAATTGTAGTTTTAGATCTGTAAAATGCTATGCCTCTTTTCAATCAATAAAATTCAGACTTTCTGGGAGTTATTTTCAGATCTGTTCTTCTTGTTTGGAGGGAGCCGTCAACCTAGTAAGGTAAATTATGTTTCTTCTTCTTTTAATTAAAATGTTTTCTCATCCCCTAATGAGCGAGTAATCTCCTCGCTTGTTAGGGTTAGCCTTAGGGAAAGGGTTGAGAGATGAGATCTCTCGCCCCTTTCGATGCCACCTTCACCTTATGAATTAGAACTTCACGCATACGAGCATAACCGCTCCCTGCGGCATCCTACCCTTCGAGGTAACGATGAACCGTAGTATAAAGGGCCGGTTGCGCGCGTTTTCCGTGAGGGTTAGGATAATTATCAACAAAGGAAGGATACAAATCTAGAGGAAGAAACATCTTTCCAAAAGATTTGGATCCACTTTATTAATAATTACCTTAACATCTAATAGATCTAAAAAAAGAAGGCATTGAAAGCGGTGAGGAAAAACATTAATCTCCAAAACTTCCCCTAAGCTTAACCCTAGCAAGACTCTTAATTAGATTAATTAGATCCAGTTTTTATAGATTTTTATAAACCAACCAAAACGACATTTTGAATCAACTCGTTAAAACACATTAAAGAAATTTACCCGTCTCTGTGGATCGACCCGTACTCACCGGCTAGCTGCGAAGCGACGCCGTTTCTGATTGCGGTAAACTTACATATTTTGGGATAATCATAACCCTATCATTAACATCCATGTCACACAAGATAGATATCATAAATATATAGTATATATACATACTATACATCGAACTGCGGGGGTGCTATACGCCATCCACCCGACTTCTCCCCGTAGATATAAATCTACTCACCTGGTCCTCGCTCGCCAGTGCCGACGTCACCACGCGCTTGCTTGTCATCTCGAAGTCCACATGGGGGTACCTACATGTCATAATGTATTGTGTCGCATAAAAACCAAATTCGAAATCGAAACGGCATACGAAACCAAATCGGCACACGTATCACGGATAGGTCAAAACCTATCGCCTACGCATGCAAGAATAGTCAAACCAACCCTAGATGTCGATGTACCAACATCAACACATCGAGGAAAACCCAAACACACCAAAGATGATTTCAAAACTCATTAATTATAATATTAAGTAGAATGCAACTCATCAAAACCCCAAAATAAATCAAATCGATTTATTTCCGAAAACCTAGAAAGCACTAAATTTTCGTTTTAATTCGAAACTTGATATTTTAACAAAACTAATGGCCATAATATCCACTAAATATCATAATTATGTCATATAAACCATTTCCACAATTTAATCTCATCAATTTTTATAAAACTAAAAATTCTAGTTTTGCAATTTTATCAAATTTTAACAATTTCAAGTAAAAATGCACAAAACAACAACTAAGCTTGGTTTTGCATGATTCAAAGGTATTAAACCACTCATGGAAACCTTAATGATGTGCTAAAAATCCTAACTAGATTTTAATCTCACTTAATTACATTAATCCTAAAATCTAGTTTGCAACATAATACAATTTGGACAATTTCTTTTTAAAGTGAATTTGCAACTAACAACTAGCTTGGGTTTTGAAATTCTCAAGATTATAAATTACACAACACAACTATAACCAAATAATCCAAACCCTAACTCCCAATTCAACTCTTCTCTTTAAATTTCAACTTTCAATTAAACCCACAATTTAAACACCTAATTAGCTTAGATCACAATAAAAACTAACAAGGTACAATTAGTGTAAGATTATACCTCACAAATTTGAAGATCTAACATGAAAATCTTGGCCTCCAAAATAGCTTCTTGATCCATGATCCACACTAGAATAGGTTAAGAAGAAATGGGTAGAGATTGGATTTTGATTTTGTGGGATTTTTGTGTTGATTTTTGGGTATTTTGTTGAATTTTTTGATGCAAAATGAGAGAGGAAGAAAGAGGGGCTGTTGTGGTGCAGGAAAAAGAGGGCTCGGCCAATGTTGTGAGGGGGGGGGGGAGAGAGAGTGGTGTGGGTTTTAAAGTCAACACAAGATCATGCTTCATTTTCTTTATTTCCTTTTCTTTTCTTTTCTTTTTTTATTCTTTATTCTATGTGTGAGGAATGAGGTGGGGACTTGGGTGATTGGGGCAGCCTAGGCTCAGCCATGGGAGGAAAATGGGGTGTGTGTGTGTATGTGTGGGTGAGGGAAAAAGATAAATACAATACCCCAATTCCCATTAACACTAATTTCACCGAAAAAAAAGCCTTTTTCTTCGATATTTTCTAAACCGTTTTGGCAAACCATTTCATTTCAAAACGACATGATAAAATTTTGTTTAATGTGTTATGATGCAAAAAATTTGTTTCAACTCATTTCAATTTGTAATTTTCCCTAATTAAATGTATTAGTGACGGCTTAAAATAATATTAAAATAATTAATTTCGGAAAAATTTTCAGAAAATTTGAAATTTCACCAGTGGCTCAATAAACACCAAATACTAGCAATTACATAGCTAGAATATGTATATTTAATTTTATAATAAAGATATTTGTATTTTGACTTTTTACAGAAAACCCCCTTATTTTACCGATTTTCCGAAATTTCACCGAAACGATTTTCAAAACGTTACACACACACACACACACACGGACGATGGGGATAGTATATGATACTTGGAGATGAGTAGATGTGATTGGGAATGATGCCATGAGATCAGTGATGTGATTTGGGTCGTGTGATGAGACACGACATGATATTATGGCGGATCGTTGGGCGATGTGTTTTCATACACACGCGGATATACATATATATGTTTGATGGTATCGGAATGTACTAGACTTTAGATCGGTACCCCTAATTCAGGATATGATGATAATGATACCAGATAAATTATGAGATAAATGTGATATTTGACCCGTACCTTAATTTGGAATGCCGTACGATGGATCTTACCGTACGATGTATAAATATGATGATTGATTCACACTCTCGAATCGAGGATATCGTATTATATATTTTATCATACGTGACGCTATTGAGGCGGGATCACCGGCTACTAGATATATATATCGACTCAGACTTAGATGGATTTCCTTATCCTTTCGATTAGTCTCTTAGTTAGTCCTGTAGTTTATCAGGTAGAGTTAGACCGGGCTCGAGTCATACTTATTTTCAAAACTGACGAATCGTAGGTATTTTAAAGACAGGCCCTATTTTCTAAAAACCACGATTCGTGCTAATTCAAATGTCAAAACTGTATGATTCGTATATATAATGTTTATTCTTACATGTTGTGTCTACTATTCAATTTCCATGTATTCTTACTGTTCACATCGCATTGCATGCTTAAATGTGTTTTCATTAGTTATTATGAACCAATGCTGTCAGGACACCAGCACCATTACCGATGATGCGTATGCTCCACGTACACTTGCTTGCCGGCTCACACACATCATCATCGGTAATTTCCATGACACATACACTTTAGAAGTATTATTTCATTGGCATAGCTTGCTAGCTGATAGTTCCAATATGTTATTGCTTTCATATGCTAGTTTAATTATTGCATTCCTTGCTTGATATCCGATGCATTCATATATTCATTTGTCATGCAATATTATGAAGTTTTATGCCGGTAATTCACTGTCATTTTACTCTTGAGATTGGGATTTTGGATTTCCATGAGATTTCTGGATTTTGAGAAACCGTAAGGATTTTATAAACTTATTATCATTTTAAAGATGGAAAATTGCGGTTTTCTCGTGATATGATTGAGAGGTGTCCACCATGAGTTTTCTCGGCTCTTGGGCGATATCATACACACGATTCGAGGAGGAGGAGGAACCATCTGCGGGTGCATGGTGGACCCGGTTCGGTACCCCGGGGCAAGATGGTCGCAGAGGATGGCGTTGAGCCCAGCAGGGGGGCACTACCGACCGGTTATTGTGACGTGGCGGATATCCGGAGGATACTGACGTAGTCTTGAGATTTGATGATATGGGCCAGTCCGGATAGCCGGAGCCCAAGATACAGAGATTGATTATATGGGCCAGTTCGGATTGTCGGAGCCCGAGATATTGAGATATTAGGATATATGTTTTGTGTCGATGCTTGACACAGATTTCTCTGTTGATTTCATTGATGATATTTCGGTTTTATACAGAAATCTCACTGAGATAAGAAAACGGTTTTCTCATTTAGATGTATTCTGTTTTCATGCATTCATACATCATATACATGATATGTTGTTACATGAGGCACTGACACGAGCACTTAGTATTACACTTATGTATAGATGTTTACCCTTGTCATTATTATATGCTTCAGGCTATATTATTTTGAGAATATTACTATCGTATGACCTAGGATAGAGTCATACATGCGATTTCTTCTCTGTGATGTTTTCTACTCACGAGTTGGCAACTCACCCCCGTTGTGCCACAGTTTCTTACAGGTTTTGCCGTACAGGTTTCATTATAGCTTGCTGGCACACTGCTTCTTTCCGGGTAATTGCTTTGGTAGGTGGGTTCACTCACATCGTGACCACCATTGTACTTTATTTATATTCAGTTGTATCTAGTAACTCCATCAACCAGACTTGTATTATTGATAGACTTAGAAGACCAGTGTATATTCTTTCGACCTTAGAGTCGAGCTTGTATTATTATGGTTTTCTTGAGGATATTGGTTTTCTCTCTGAGTTTTGATCCTCGCCCTTTGGCGTTGTATATTATATTGCTTGTGTGATTGATCCGCCAATTGGCGAAGAGCTAGTGTCATGCCCCGCTTCCCAGAGTGCGCTAAGATCGGCACGTGACAGAGCCAACCATGCTACCTGTGGATATGAAATATCCCTCCACAGTCACATTACGGCTGTAGAGATATCAAGAACAAAATATACTATCTAATACATATCCATAAGCCAGAATAAAGAGTCATGAAATAAAATAATACGGAAGCAAAAGATTCAAATACAATAATAATCTGGAATGTACGTCCCATAATACGGGCTCACATCAGGAATGGAAATACTGAAAGGAAAACTAAATTAAACTAATAACAGGTCTTCACTGTTCGACCTGTTGATCAAAATACTCTTGGACTGCCTGCGACAAGGATAATGGATCTGGGCCATGCAAAACCCAGACGTCAGTGCGCCATAAAATCAATAATTTTAAGCAAGTAGGATGAAATGAAATATGCATGCATGAAGTATAAACAGTACAAGTTATCAGGAAATAAATAGTAACATGAATAAAGATCAGTGAACATGAATAAACGGGTGAAGTGCAGTGAGTAGTCCAAACTGTGCTATAGGGTTATCTACTCTAAAGTTCTTTGAAATCAATTAATATAATTCTCAGCGTAACCCATCGGTCTATGCCCCGTTCAACCCCACGGGACTACGGTAAATGGATAATAGACTATGAGTCTATGTCCCGTTCAACCCCACGGGACCACGGTAAAAGGATAATAGCCCTTTGAGTTACGTTCGGCTACATTCTTGATTTCCCCATACCCCCAAGTTATGTGTGTAAGTCAGGTATTGATAAATCTGGAGCTAATGCCAACACAGGATCAAGCAGGTACAAGTCTGTCTGAATAGACAACAGGATATGTCCGTAGGGACAACAGGTCGAGACTGTTGGCATTAGTAACAAGATCAGGTAACAAGTCAAGTAGTAATATAATTAGGTCATGTCAAGTAGTGCACATGTATCAAATTATGTCAAGTAGTGTATTAGGTCATGTCAGGTAGTGCACAAGTATCAAGCGGATGCTCATAATCAAACTGTAATAAATATGGGTGCACAAAATCAAGTATGGAGTACTAATATAACAATAAAATAAAATGATGTGACATGGTATGCAAATAGATATAAAATCAATGATATGGATGCACAATTATCGATTAGGGTTACAATTATAGTTCCAATACTAATTAGGATACACTTTATTAAACACGGGGTGTTAATATCACAGTATTATGTATTAATGTGATCTATAAATGCAGTTATATATATTTTAAATGAGATGGATGCAAACGGGTATCCGAAAACAGTAAAACTATAAAATGGTAATGTGGGATGTACAAATAAGCAATATGAGATGTAAATATTCCATTGGGCGCAGTATATTGTAATATAGTATGTAACAAGATAGGTTTGCATGCGCTAGATGTAAAGTAACACGTACGGATGCAGACGGATGTCGAAAAACTGTAAAAGTAAACATGGGGTGCATAATTTGAAATACCAGTATTATATTTATTAAAATAGATGTATATAAAGTAATGTAGCATGTAGCAAGATAAACTTGCCTAGACGGTCAAGAAACAGATTTGTACGGTACGTCCGACATCGGCAAAATGTCTTGACGCACGCACGGCACACGGAACGGGTCCAAGTAACGCACGATGGTGATCACGCAGGTAAGGTACGTCGTCTGGATCGTCAGCGTCGATCCAGGCTCCGGCGAACTACGGAAACACAGAATTCAAGAATTTAAAGAAAAGAGAAAGAAAAAGAAAGAAAGAAAGAAAGAAAGAAAGAGGAAGAAGAAGAAGAGAGGGAAGATGCTCACTGGACTGTGGTTCCAGAGAGGAAGTGATGGTGTCAACGGCGGTGAACGGAGCTCCGGTGAAGAGGGTTGGTTGTTAGGGTTTCGGTTAGGGTTTGGGGTTGGTTTTGTGTTCTGGGTTTCTTGATGCAGAGTGTGTGCAGGGGTCTGGTGAAGGAGAAGAGAACAGAGGAGAGGGAGAGAAGAGGTGGAAGAAAGAGATGGTGACGAGGTGGTGGTGCTGGGTTTAAAGGGTTCCCGGGGTTTCTTTGGGTGCGGGGGTATGTGCAGGGTGCTTGGGAGAACGAAGGAAATAGCGATGGCGAAGTGGTTGCAAGGAGAAAGAAGAGGCTTGGTTGGGGTGATGAGGTGATGAGGCAGTGGGAGTTTTAGGGTTAGGGTTTGAGTTGGTGATGGGTTGAAGGAAGAAGGCTCGGGGTTTAATAGGAGGAAGAAGAGAGAAATATAAGGGAGGTGAGTGTAAGGTTTGAGGGCGGTAACGGGATCTAAATTCACCGTGAGAGGAGAGAGAGAGACGCGAGAAGAGAGAGGGAGAGACGCGCGAGAGGAGAGAGAGAGGGGGAGGAGAAAGAAAGTTGTTTGTTAGTGGAAGAGAGAGAGAAAGGGAGAGAAAGAGGAGAGGGGATGGGTCTGTCATTGTGGGGCCAGGAAGAAAGAAAAAGAGAGAGAGAGAGAGTGAGCTGAGGGAAAGAGAGAGAGTGTTTGTTGTAACTGTTTAGATTTTAATTTAATAAAATATATTTGTTAGTTTTTAAAAGATTTGAACTGTTAAGAAATTTTTAAACGGTTAAATTAAATTTAATATTATATTAAATAAATTTGAATTTTGGCGGGATACAAAAAATATTCCAAAACAAGCCCGGGTCGGGTCTAAAAGTTCAGTTTTAAAATATGAAAAATATATGGGATGTCCAAATTTCAAGATGAATGCTCTGTTAGTGTATATGCCCTAGAGGCCATTACTGTATCATACTAGTTTGTATATTACTTAATGGAAGCTTGGGATATTCACCTTGTATAAACAATCTTGCTCAAAATAGTAGTATGCTACTTGGTTTGTTTCTACTTCAATGTGTACATGTGTTTATTTTAGTATATCACCTATACACATTAGTGGAGCCCTTAGGATCTTTGCTTGATTACCAGCGTTGTGATGGCAGTCACACTAGTGGGGGCTGGGTAATCTATAAGCACATCCTTATACAGGTCCCTAGTCGCAGGACTATCGAGACAGGGCATCGATACTCCGGAGTAGACTAGCGTATGCGCTTCTCATCCCAGTATGGGAGATGGTCTGTCCCACAGCCATCAGTACGTCGTACTGGAGATAGTATACGGGTGCTCGTTAGGTTACGAGTACACTGGACAAGACTCGCCGGGAACTGACCGGTTAGTACTATACCTATCGTTAGTTATCAGTTCCCAGGTGACATGAGTACAGCTTAGTCCGCTGACTTGACACTGTTACTTCGCCTCGAGTGTGTTCCCACTGTACTTTGATTACTACCCTACCACGGCTCAAAGGAGTCGTGCAAACAGGTAATAGTTGGGTGCAGTCCCGAAGCACTTGGAGGCAGTGACGGTTAGACAGGATTCGTCTCTCCCGGTATTGGGGGTTGACATCACGCTGTGTCTAGGAGAGCCATTACATGAGTAGTCCCTGGCCAGGGCAATCGAGATATACTGGTAGGCTTCCAGTGTTATCTCAGGGTGTTTTGGGCTTCACTCCGACACGACTTGTACCGCTATTAGGGGACTGACGTTTACCGCCCCTAGGCCCGCCATGCGATGAATCAGACGAACAGACCGAACTGTACGGAGACTGTCACATTCAGGCTCAGTAGGAGTTCAGATGGGTTTCACCTCGTCAGTCTTCTTGTCGGCTTCTACCTGGGGACCGTTACGCACAGCTAGTGCCGCTTGCAGTTTGTGGTTAAACCCACTGCCAGCGTAGTGTCGAGTCTTTAGAGTCCCACACAGAAAGCTATTCGCCTTTAGGCAAAAGAGTAGAGGTTGCATGGTTTTGCGACAGGTCGCATGGTTTTGCGACAGGGTTCGGTCACATCTGTGCACTTATGCACGTACTGTGTCCGGACAGTTAACACTAGCGGGCTTTGGTTTAAGCCAGATCCTAGTGTACGTTTTGGGATTGGATTTATCCAGTATGTATTCGTGTTCCTCGGAACGCGGATGCGGGTGTGTATGCACAGTTGACGGAGAGACATAGGCAGAGGATTCTCATTAGGGTTGTTGACCGTTGACTGTTGACTATTGACTTTTTGCTCAACCCTAATGAGAATATGATATATGATTAACAATAATATTAATTAAGTATTATGGTGACATGGTTGTTGAGGGGTTGACTTTGTTGATTTTGTTGACCGGTTGACTAGGTTTGACTAGTTGACCATCATGATGACAATGGCTATCATTTCATGGCAAAGACTTTTTACTTGCTTGTTTCTCTTGTGAGAAATGAGTGCATGAAATGATATGGCTATTATAGCTTAAACCATTTACACAATACTTGATTACTATTTTTGTGATGATGGTTTTGGATTATGAGAGCCAAGAGAGAAAAGTCTTTTCTTATTCTATCATTTTCATTCTCTCTCTTGAGTTCTTGAGCTCTCATCTCCTTCCTCTTGCTCTCCCTCTCTTAGTCTATGGTTCACTTGTCTCATGTGTTGAGAACCAAGAACCATAGAGAAAATCCCAACACACTCTTCTCTACTCTCTCTAGTTCACAAGGTTTAGCAAACCAAGTGAACTAGTTTCTTCAAAGAATGAAGAAGAAGCCAAAGGTAGAAGCTTTCGAGGTGGATCTATCTTCGGCGCAAGGAGACGACGGAGTGAAGCCGATCCGGACAACCATCGAGACTTGAAGACGAAGGAGATCAAGAAAGAAAGGTATAACCCCCTAACCGAATAGTTAACAACTTCTAGTTAGGTTGTTAGTTAGATGTTTAACAAAGATCCGGTTTTGAGTCCATGTTACCACCTCTAGAAAATTGTTTTCACCAAATTCTGCATGCCCGAAAGTACCGGGAGAGGTAGCATGGACTTACAGTGGTATCAGAGCCTAGTTAAACTCTATCTAACATGTTAGCAAAGTAACTAGAAGATCGATCAAAGAAAAAGTCACAAAACGAACCCGAGTTGTCTAGTTTCTGCCGATTTTTATTCTGTTCAAAACTTGATAATTTTCATCTTAAAAATCGGCTCAGGCTTTTGTTTGAATAACCACCAAATTTGGTCCCACGAACCGTTCAAAGAGCCGCGGAAACGCGGCGGGAGCACGCTCCCGCCGCGGTTCTGCGGCCGAGTTGACTCAGCCGAGGTCCAACTTTGGTGCAGTGTATTTCTGGGGTTGTTTTGGGATTTTTGGAATATGTATTTTCTGCCCAGATTTTCCAGAACGAAAATTTTGTGTTTGGGGCCTATGAATCCGTATTTTTGATCGAACTTCTAAAAGACTGAAGCTGACGGGTTTTTCTGTGATGTGATATTTGTATTGAACGTCTACTAATCGCTATATGTCGATTAGTGGGGGTTATACAAATCTGTGATCTGTAATGTTATTGGAATGTGTATATGAATTCATTGGATTATCGCGGGTGAATAGCCGGGGGTTGTGAGACGAGAGTTTTCTTTTCTTTCAATTCATGTAAATTTGTAAATTGATGTATGTTCATAACATAATATTGCATTTTGTATTCCCCATTCTTATGCATTTTACAATAAAAACAGGTGCTTTTGACCCATGTCTGCTACATGTTACAGGTTACAGGTTCTTGGCACGAAAACAGTGAAAAACACAAAAGACGACACAAAAGAAGGATTTTTGACCAACAAATAGAAAGATCTTAGTAAAGCCCGGCAGAAGAACGGTTCACCATCAACAAGGCAACTCAAGATCCAAATTTGCACGAAAGACGGGTAAAAGATCCATTGCAAAGAGTTCATTGAAAATCTGGAATTACTGCAGAAGCCTAACTGATGAAAAGAATAAATAAACAAGAAGCCCAGAAGAACCAAAAGAAGCCCAAGAAAAATCCAAAGCTGATCTCATCATTGGGCCGCGGAACCGCGGCCCAAGCGCGCCCATGCCGCGGTTCCGCGGCTACCTTAAGCCCTAGTGCGCATAAATTTTTACCATAACTCCTTGGCGGCTGTGGAAAGATTTTCTAGGGGTATATTTGTAACTTTAGACATGCGGTGCAATTGTAAACCTAGGGTTTCTATGTCCTATAAATAGAACCCAAGACCTTGTATTTTCTTATGCCTCTACTCATGAATAAAATTCTGTTTTCTTGAAGTTAGAGCGCATCACAGTAAGTAGGTTATTTTCTTTGCAGTAGTTGTAGTTTTTTATCTGCTTTTATTTTCTCGCCTTAGTTTAAATTAGTTTAGTTTTTATTAACTTGCAATCAATGTTTTCTCTCTTTAATAAATTCTTATCTTTTTACATCCCCTCAATGAGCGAGTAGTTTTCTCGCTTGTTAGGGTTAGGAATAGGGAAGGATTTGAGAGATGAAGATCTCTCATCTCTTTTCATTGCTAAACTTTTATGAACATTAGAACTCCATGCATACCTTTCTATTCCGCTCCCTACGGCACTTTTACCCTCAAGGTAACGGTGATTCCGTAGTCTAAAGGCCCGGATTTTAAGGTTTTCCATGGAGGTTAGGGTGAAGATTAAGAAAGGAAGGACAAGGATCTAGAGGAAGAATCAATCTTCCCAATCATCCTAATCCCCTTTGTTAATATTTACCATAACTCTAATATGATACATTTAATTAATAGCAATGGAAAGAGATGTAGATCTTTGTTTACCAAATTTTCCCTAAACCTAATCCTAGCAAGTTTCTAATCCTAGTCTCATACAACTTCAATTTTTAGGTTTAATTATAAATCCAAACACCATTTGGAATTAACTCGTAAGAACTAAAAGGAAATTTTCACATCCCTGTGGACCGACCCGTACTCACCGGCTAGCTTCAAGCGACGCCGTTCTTGATTGCGGTAAATATTTTTGATCGACAAAACCTCTCTTAATCAAATGGCGCCGTTGCCGGGGATGGCGTAAAATTTTCTTTTTGTAATTTCGGGTTAATATAAAATCTGAAAAAAATCATAAAAATCTGAAAAATCAAAAATATATAAAAAAATATATCATCTTTTATTGTTTGAAGGGTTCTCTTTGTGAATCTTTGCAGGTTTGACGGATCTGATACAACACAGAAAGGGAAACAGAAAAAGATACATCAGAACAGGAGGATATTGGAAGTACAGAGCAGCTGAAGAAATCCAGAGACCTGAAGCCTCCAAACCACCGCGCTTCCGCCGCATAAACCCACCTCGAGCCGCGCTTCCGCCGCATACTGGAGCCTTCTCTGAGAAATTTTTGCACTGTTTGTTTCCTTATTCTCCCCTCTACAAATTCCCATATATCTTTTGCCAAATCTTCTGCAGGATTCTTTGCGCTAAAAATCTTCTTCCCCCTTCCAATAATTGATTTTCTGCAGGATTCTTTGCGCCGCGCTAAAAAGCAAATTGATTGCAAGTGATTTACTGCTTTGCATACTTTAATCTGACTTTAAGGGGCTTTTGACCAAATCAGATTGGGTGGGGATTTCATCACCCTTCCCAGGACCCCAGAAATCACTTAAAACATTTGCATTGACCACTTTTAATTTAAAAAATATTAGACTCAGCCCTAAGGACGTCGAGCTCAATAGGACAGAGGACTAGTATAGGCATCGGCTGTTTATCCTAACCGACATTGCGGTGTCTAGGCTGGTGGTTTTTAATTAGGCCCACTGTCGTGGTGGTTCCTTCCCACTTACCTGGCCGTACTTGTCCGTGAAGAGGCGGTTTGAGGTCCTATCTCTAGCCCTTTGGAACAGTTAGGAGCTGTCTAGCTGACCTAGGTGACCCTAGACTTAGGCCTGATTGTGCATGTGTGGTTAATTGCAGTTGTGTCACTAGTCTCTTTTCAAAATCTTTTTGCAAAAGCTCACTTAAAAAGAAAAAAGGAAAATCTTTTCAAAATTTGCAACTTGTCACTAAAGAATCTTTGCACTCACTTACACCACTTCTTCTCATTGACGTTTTCTTACCTTCACATTCTGTCTTTCATCTTTCGACTTCACTAACCCTTTTTAGTGTATGTCCGGTTCGACTAGGGACCCTAGCGCCCGATTAGTCCGTGTTTCGTTGGTACCGACCGACGAACCTTTCGACTCCGAAGTCGAAATCTTGTCCACTTCTTCACTTTCACCATCACATTCTTTCGAAGGTATGTCGGGATACGATCCTAACAACACCTTACAGACGGGAAGGATTCCACCTCCGCCAGGTGCGAATAACCCGAATCTTCCGCCTGTCGAAGCGCCCGCACGAGTCGTGCTCCAGGATCTTTTCTACCCCATCCGCACCGCCCTTCCTACTTGTCTTTCCCTTCCACCGGCTAATGGGGACAATTTCGAGATCAAACCCCACTTCATCAACATGCTGCCTAAGTTTCATGGTTTGGAATCCGAAGATGCATATATCTTTATCAACAAATTCCAAAACGTTTGCTCCATGATGAAAACTACCCAATTAAGTGATGACGCTATAAGGCTAAGGGTCATTCCTTTCACCTTATGTGACCTAGCCGAGAAGTGGCTATACAACACCGCATCACACTCAATTAGAAATTGGGACGAGTTTGTGAAAGCTTTTCTTAAAAAGTTCTATCCTCATCACAAAACTGCAAAAATCCGTAATGAAATTATACAATTTTCACAGCTTCCTGCCGAACCATTTTGGAAATGTTTTGAAAGATTCAAAGACCTTCTCGTTCAATGCCCTCACCATGGAATCGAAAGATGGCAACTTTGCCAAACATTATACGAGGGATTGAACCCGGCAACGAAGCGGTTGCTAGAAACCATTAGTCAAGGTCACTTTCTGTCCAAATCAAGTGAGGAAGCGTGGCAGTTTCTTGAGGATCTTAGTGAGCAAACAATTCAATGGGAGAGCACCAAGACCACATCATCATCTTCTTCTATTGGTCAACCTAGGGCAGGCATACATCAAGTAGAGATGTCAATTGCTATGAAGGCCGAGATGGCCGCTCTTACGAAAAAGCTAGAAGCGCTTGAGACAAAAATCTCAGCACCTTCTCCTGCCCCTATTGTGCCTCCATGATCTGTTTGTGCTTGTTGTTCGGATCCATCACATCTCACTGAAGAGTGTCCTTACACTGCATCCACTCAAGGACAAGATCAAGTCAATGCTGCCTTTCAGCAACGACAAAGAAATGATCCATACTCTTCAACATACAATCCGGGTTGGAAGAGCCACCCTAATTTCGCTTGGAACCAAAATCAACAAGTCCAAGGAAACAACAATTTTCAAAGAGCTCCTCCTCCACAACAACAAGCACCTCCACAAACTCAATTTCAGCAGCCTCCCCAACAACAACCTTACCCTAATCAGATGAACAATTTTGTGCCCAACAATTTTGTTCCCCCTCAAAATGCTGTTAGCTCGCTCGAAAGAAGTCTAGAAGCATTCCTAAAGCAATCTGCACAGTCCACAGCTAGGATAGAGACTTCTGTTCAATCTTTGGTGCAAAACAGTGCCTCACACGATCAAATCATCAAAGCTATTGAGGCACAAATTGCACAACTCAACGCAGCATTGAAAGAGCGAGAGAAAGGAAAACTTCCGTCTCAACCACTCCCAAATCCTGGTCACGCACATGTTGCACATGAACAGCAGAATCATAACGTGAATGCTGTGACCACGTTGAGATCCAGAAAAGTGCTGCAAAACAATGTGAGTATTCACCGTGACACCTCTGCCGGTGGTTCTTCATCTTCTTCTTCTTCGTTAGAGCCTATTCTCCACCCTTCACATGGCTCTACTTCTTCTAGCTCGAACGGACCCTCTCCTCACAACACGAACACATCTACACGGGGTTCCGTTCCAACTCAACAATCGGATCCGCAAAAATTGGACTCAACAACTTTTCAAAATGTTCCTTTTCCAAATCGGTTGAGATCCAATAAACCAACTCCACAGATGGAGAAGATTGTAGAGTTGTTCAAACAGGTTAGCATAAATATCCCTCTTTTGGATGCAATCCAACAAGTTCCTTCTTACGCAAAAATCTTAAAGGACTTATGCACCAAAAAGAGGAAGTCATAAGTACCAAAGAAAGTTTTCGTGGCTAGTGCTGTTAGTGATGCTCTTGTCAATTCTTTACCCCCAAAGAACAAGGACCCCGGTTGTCCTACTATTTCGATCACAATTAGGAACAAGACCATCAATAGAGCACTATTAGATCTTGGTGCTAGTGTCAATTTGCTACCCTATTCGGTGTACGAACAATTAGGCGTTGGAGAGCTCAAGCCTACTCATTGCACTCTCCAAATGGCCGACCGATCAATCACCCACCCTAGGGGAAAGTTGGAGGATGTGTTAATTAGAGTAGGGGATTTCATTTTCCCCGTGGACTTTATTGTTATGGATACACAGCCTGTCGCTAACCCCCGTAATCAAATTCCGGTGATACTTGGTCGACCATTCCTCGCGACTTCTAACGCGGTAATCAACTGTCGTAATGGTTCAATGAATCTATCTTTTGGCAAGATGACAGTTGAACTTAACATTTTCAAGTTAGGAAGTCAGCCTTGCGAGCCTAATTCTAGCGTACTTGATGTGTGCTCGATCGATGAGATCACGGAGGAGGACTGTGAGTTCGAGAATTTCATGTTTGATCACAGTAATATTGACGCCACTAGTGCGTTCCTCCTAGAATCCGACACAGCTTTCACGACGGACAAAGATTATGAGTGTTTCACCTTTGTTGATGATCTTGAAGACTCTCCACCCGAGTTTGAGTCTTTTGCTTTTTCGGATGAGTTAGTTGAACCATCCGACTCGGTAGCGTACACTCAATTTGAACCTTTGATGGAATCCTTCGAGTTTGAAACAGTTACTCCATTGTTACCATCTATTGTTTCACCACCTAAACTCGAGCTAAAGCTTTTGCCGTCACACCTAAAATATGCTTATCTAGGTGAAAATGAGACCTTACCAGTTATCATATCGGCCTCTCTAGCTCGTGAGCAAGAGAAGGCTCTTTTAACGGTCTTATACAATAATCGGAAAGCTTTCGGCTGGTCTATGGCGGACATCAAGGGATTAGTCCCCTCATAATCGAACATCATATACACTTGATGGATGATGCCAAGCCGGCAAGGGATCCACAAAGACGCCTCAACCCCATCATGAAAGAGGAGGTCAAGAAGGAGATTGTTAAGTGTCTTGATAGCGGTATCATTTACCCTATCTCGGATAGCCAATGGGTTAGCCCCATTCATGTCGTGCCAAAGAAATCGGGCATCACGGTCATCACCAATGAGGCAAATGAGTTAATTCCCACTCGCACCCAAACTGGGTGGCGAGTTTGCATCGACTACCGAAAACTCAATGCCGCGACAAGGAAGGACCACTTTCCTTTACCATTTATTGACCAAATGCTAGAACGATTGGCGGGGCACGAATTCTACTGCTTTTTAGATGGCTATTCCGGTTATAATCAAGTCCCCATAGCCAAAGAGGATCAAGACAAGACTACATTTACTTGTCCCTTTGGCACTTTTGCTTATCGTCGCATGCCCTTTGGGTTATGCAATGCACCCGCTACATTTCAGCGGTGTATGATAGGGATCTTTTCGGACATGGTGGAGAAGTTTTTGGAAATCTTTATGGATGATTTCTCCATTTCTGGTGACTCCTTCAATGAGTGTTTACGACATATTGACGCAGTTCTCACCCGCTGTAGGGAGAAGAACCTAACTTTGAATTGGGAGAAATGCCACTTTATGGTACGAGAAGGCATTGTCTTAGGACATGTCATCTCGCAAAACGGCATAGAGGTTGATAGAGCTAAAATCGAAGTCATTTCTAATCTTCCTCCTCCTAAATGCGTCAAAGATATCCGAGCTTTCCTTGGCCATGCGGGTTTTTATAGACGGTTCATCAAGGACTTTAGCAAGATTGCTAGACCCTTGACTCTCTTGTTGGCCAAGGACACTACTTTTGTTTTCGACTCAACTTGCATGAAAACGTTCGAGTCTTTGAAACACTCACTCATTTCTGCGCCCATTCTTTCATCTCCAGACTGGACGCACCCTTTTGAAATTATGTGCGACGCATCAGATTTTGCCATTGGTGCTGTTCTTGGACAGCATATTAACAAGATGCCGCCTGTAATTTACTACGCTAGCCGAACATTAAATGAGGCCCAATTAAACTACACAACAACAGAAAAAGAGTTTTTAGCGGTTGTGTTTGCACTTGAAAAATTTCGGCCTTATTTAATCGGCTCTCCAGTTATAGTGTACACGGATCACTCATCTCTTCGCCACCTTTTTGCGAAGAAGGATGCTAAGTCTAGGCTAATACGTTGGATCCTTTTGCTGCAAGAATTTGACATGGTTATAAGGGACAAAAAGGGATGTGAAAACGTAGTGGCCGATCACCTTTCACGACTTCCTTCTTTGCCTACACTTGAACTGCCTATCACTGATGCTTTCCCCGATGAGCAACTCTTGACCGTTTCTTGCGAACCATGGTTCGCCGATATTGTAAACTACTTAGCCACCGGCTTGATACCTAACGATTGGTCGAAACAAGACAAACTACGATTTTTGTCCCAAGTAAAGCATTTTTACTGGGATGAACCTTATCTTTTTAAATATTGTTCCGACCAAATCATTCGCCGGTGTGTACCTGAAAATGAGGTTAAGAGTGTGCTGTCTTTTTGCCACGATCAAGCATGTGGCGGGCACTTTGGCCCAAAGAAGACAGCCGAGAAAGTTTTGCAGTGTGGTTTCTATTGGCCACGACTCTTCAAAGATGCATTCGAATACTGCAAAACTTGCTCCCGGTGCCAACACTTGGGCCGGATATCGCGGAGAAACGAAATGCCGCTCCAACCGATTTTGGTTGTAGACATTTTTGATGTTTGGGGTATAGACTTCATGGGACCATTTCCTAACTCTTTTGGAAATGTGTATATTCTTTTGACTGTTGACTATGTTTCAAAATGGGTCGAGGCTGTGCCTAGTCGAACGAATGATAACAAGGTTGTCGTTCGATTTCTAAAAGAACACATCTTTTCTCGATTTGGGCACCTTCGCGCTATAATAAGTGATAATGGTTCTCACTTTTGCAATAGGACTTTTGAGTCCCTAATGCGCAAATACTCTATCACCCATAAGCTGTCAACGCCATACCATCCCCAAACATGTGGGCAAGCCGAGATCTCGAATCGACAAATTAAGCAAATCTTGGAGAAAACGGTTTCTAAAAACCGTAAAGATTGGTCACTAAAATTGATCGATGCACTATGGGCTTTCCGTACTGCATACATGACCGATCTCGGCATGTCTCCATACCGGCTCGTCTACGGGAAGGCGTGCCACCTCCCAGTAGAAATTGAGCATAAGGCATTTTGGGCCATTAAAGAGCTGAATTTATCTTTAGGAGATGCGGGCAGCAATCGAAAGCTGCAATTGAATGAATTGGAGGAGCTGCGGGATGAGGCATATGATAATGTCGTGATTGCTAAGAACCGAGTTAAGGTATTTCATGATAAAAACCTTTTGCGAAAGACTTTTAAACCAGGTCAACAGGTTTTATTATATGATACTCGGTTACACTTTCATCCCGGCAAGCTCCGGTCCCGATGGAGAGGACCTTTTGTAGTTCGCACCGTTTATCCGCACGGTGCGGTTGATCTTGAGAATCCAGAAGACGGTACTTTATTCAAAGTAAATGGACATCGTTTGAAACCGTTCTTCTCAGCGGACCCTTCTGAGGAGCTCCTGTTCTTGCAGGAGCCGATTTACACCGATTGATTTTCCTCCACCTTCACCCTCGAATTTCCTTTTTTCCAAAACTTTATTTCAAATAAGTTTGGGGGTGTGTATACTATGTAAATATAATAATAAGCAGGAACTCGCCGATATTATCAAACCACTTGGTGCAGCATGACAGTGAGGACACTGTCCATTATAAGTTTGGGGGTATGTTCGGTAAGTTTTCCTTTTGCATTCATATGTATATTTCTGCATTGCATCTTTATATAAAAATCATAAAAATTTGAAAAATTTGAAAACATAAAAAAAATTAGAAAACAGAAAAACCCATAAAAATTGAAAAAATTCAAAAATTATAAAAATTAATGTATTCAATTCTGGTTAATTGACTTGAGTTTGATAAATAGGTTAACTGGCTAGGAAAAACTAAATCTTAGACTTAGCAAATTAAAAACCCTAAAAATAACCTTCCTTAGAGTGTAACTGTGGAAAGCATATGTCTTTGTAGGTTATTTAGAAATAGGCAAATTTTGGGTTCAGTTCTTGGGCTAAGTCAAAACGAAGGAAAAGTATTAAAACTTTTATTAGAGTATAAGTTTGAAAAATAGTTCCTAGCTTAAGTCTAGATTCTGAAAACATGTACCCTACAAAATGCACAAACACGCACCTTGAAATTTGGATTAGTAGAAGAGACCTTGAAATACTCTTGTCTAAAGTCCTTAGCACAATGAAAAAACAAAAAAAAAGAGAAAAAAAAGAGAGAGGGGTGGATAGAGAAAAAAAAAACTGGCTTTTGTGATTACTTAAGGCTGTAAAAAAAGAAAAATATTTAGCGAGGGTGCTTCATCACCTAGTGCCTTAAACCAACTGGTTTGGGAGCCACTGCTAAAAGCCTTGGGTGTTGCAAAACTAGGAAGTACGCTTTAAAACGCTAACACATCTTGTAATCGGTTGTTGGTACCTCAAGAAGTATTAACAATCGCATGAAGGATGTGAAAGCAAAAAATTTCAATAGTGCTTTGGACAATGGACGGGAGTACGATTGCTTGATTTGAATTTCCAAGTGTAGGGGTGATATTTACACACACGTAGGGATATGTGATTGGAGTTTAGATAAGAGAAGGGAATGAAGAATAGAACTTGTGTCTTTAATAGAGTTGATAGAAATTCCTAAGTGGAGATGGAACTCTAGAAGGAAAACTTAAGAAATGCCGAAAGCTAGGTAATTCTACAGGATATATGTAATCTTAAGTTAAATAATGAGGAAGTGTGAAGAATATGGGTGGATAATTTGCGGGTCGACGATAATAGAATTCCTTGTTAGAAAACCTAATTGGAGAACAAAAGTCGAGAAACCAAGTTGATAGGATTTTGTGGGTAGTATCCGCTGAAAACCCTCAGGAGACAACACTCCTCCTACTAGGGACACCTAGAGGTTTAACGGCTTGTTGCACGAGCTCAGTGCAATCGCGTTTCCCTGCGAAAGTGCGGCTAGGTTAGATTTTTATTTAAATAATCAGTTTGCTCGAGGGCGAGCAAAAGATAAGTTTGGGGGTATTTGTTCATAACATAATATTGCATTTTATATTCCCCATTCTTATGCATTTTACAATAAAAACAGGTGCTTTTGACCCATGTCTGCTACATGTTACAGGTTACAGGTTCTTGGCGCGAAAACAGTGAAAAACACAAAAGACGACACAAAAGAAGGATTTTTGACCAACAAATAGGAAGATCTTAGTAAAGCCCGGCATAAGAACGGTTCACCATCAACAAGGCAACTCAAGATCCAAATTTGCACGAAAGACGGGTAAAAGATCCATTGCAAAGAGTTCATTGAAAATCTGGAATTACCGCAGGAGCCTAACTGATGAAAAGAATAAATAAACAAGAAGCCCAGAAGAACCAAAAGAAGCCCAAGAAAAATCCAAAGCTGATCTCATCATTGGGCCGCGGAACCGTGGCCCAAGCGCGCCCATGCCGCGGTTCCGCGGCTACCTTAAGCCCTAGTGCGCATAAATTTTTACCATAACTCCTTGGCGGCTGTGGAAAGATTTTCTAGGGGTATATTTGTAACTTTAGACATGCGGTGCAATTGTAAACCTAGGGTTTCTATGTCCTATAAATAGAACCCAAGACCTTGTATTTTCTTATGCCTCTACTCATGAATAAAATTCTGTTTTCTTGAAGTTAGAGCGCATCACAGTAAGTAGGTTATTTTCTTTGCAGTAGTTGTAGTTTTTTATCTGCTTTTATTTTCTCGCCTTAGTTTAAATTAGTTTAGTTTTTATTAACTTGCAATCAATGTTTTCTCTCTTTAATAAATTCTTATCTTTTTACATCCCCTCAATGAGCGAGTAGTTTCCTCGCTTGTTAGGGTTAGGAATAGGGAAGGATTTGAGAGATGAAGATCTCTCATCTCTTTTCATTGCTAAACTTTTATGAACATTAGAACTCCATGCATACCTTTCTATTCCGCTCCCTACGGCACTTTTACCCTCAAGGTAACGGTGATTCCGTAGTCTAAAGGCCCGGATTTTAAGGTTTTCCATGGAGGTTAGGGTGAAGATTAAGACAGGAAGGACAAGGATTTAGAGGAAGAATCAATCTTCCCAATCATCCTAATCCCCTTTGTTAATATTTACCATAACTCTAATATGATACATTTAATTAATAGCAATGGAAAGAGATGTAGATCTTTGTTTACCAAATTTTCCCTAAACCTAATCCTAGCAAGTTTCTAATCCTAGTCTCATACAACTTCAATTTTTAGGTTTAATTATAAATCCAAACACCATTTGGAATTAACTCGTAAGAACTTAAAGGAAATTTTCACATCCCTGTGGACCGACCCGTACTCACCGGCTAGCTTCAAGCGACGCCGTTCTTGATTGCGGTAAATATTTTTGATCGACAAAACCTCTCTTAATCAATGTAATAATTATTTGTATGGCCGCACAACCGGGTCGGGGTTGTAGCCGTCATTGTATATTTTCTTTTTAGTGTTTTTGCTCCTAGGATAGACCCATGGAGGGGGTGCACAAACTACCGGGTATGCCGAAGTGCCGAGTGGCCTACTCACGGGGATGTGGGAGGTTGCTTCGCTTCAGGTACTTGGCGGGTAGTTTGCCGCACCCGTAGGGGTCTTGGTTGGGGTATTGGCTATTCACCGCGACCGTGTAATCTGCTTTTCATTATAGGCTCGTACGAATTGCGGGTTCCTAGTATATCCAATGTGTTCATCTGTGATCTGAAATGTCTATCATTGCAATATATCTATGTATGATATTATTTAGGCGTTGCTTATGTTTTACAGCCGCGCTAGCCCAGCCCCCGCTCTGTCGTTAGTTAAGTAACCTAACGGGTAATGACGGGGCCCCGTGGCGAATGCGAATGGCATAAGCGTACGCCATATTTTGGTTGTTTTCTGCAATGGTAGGATTAAATGATGGGACGCATTAAAATAACTAATGCAAGAATATCACGCATTAAAAGAACTAATGCAAGAAAATAAACCAAGTAAAAGTCGTTGGAACACTTTCGAAAAACCACTCGGTTCTTTTCAAAACTAACTTTTAAAATGCGGAGTTTGAGCCACTCCTTTTAAAAGCTATCTCGTTCCATCGACTATATCAAGTTTACTATGTTCACGGTTTTGCCAAAACCATCCGTAGCCCTCCATCATTTCAGTTAAATATTCGGTAGTATTCAAGCTATGTATTTTGACCTCACGCCAAGGCATAGTGATTGGTAGCTGCCGGATATTTATCTGTTGCATAGATAGAATGCGTTGGTTTGAGACAGTCGTACTGCCATTTTGGCCTACGTCAAGGGTATGTACGGGTGGGTTCAAATTAACCTGGATAATGATGGGAAGAACTTGACATGTGACTTATGACATTTTGACCTCACGCCAAGGTCATAAGAGCATGGGGCAAAAATCCACATCGGGAGTTTCATAAGTACTGAAACTTGCTAGCGTTGTATACCATTTGGAGTGTGATGATTCTGGTAGGATTCCTTCAGTTTCGTCACGCGATGATATTTGGATCCCGATCCTACTGTGAGTATATGCTACTCCTCGGGAAATTTTTCACTTAACGATCAATGCTATAAACCTAGTAGGTGTCTAGAAAGGTGTTAGCGGGGCTACGCCCCCAGGGAAAAGAGGTTCTTAAATTAAGGAACTTCGCGAAAGCGTTGGAAAATCTCCCTCGAAGTACCAACACCAGCCTGGCCAAACGGTTAAGCAAGTATTGTACGGTGAGATTGATCCTGACTAATTCTTCCTTTTTGGTTTGAGGAGGGATTCGAGAAACAGTGGGAGCCATCCTGTTTAGACAAATTAAAAACCACTCTAAACTTGCAAGAGCATCATACTGAGTGTTTCTTCTTCTCTCTCCTAATTGCAGCGACCAATCGACATGACTGGACTTAAGTTACTTCTAGATAAAAACATACTGATAGGGCCAAACTATAAAGATTGGCTCAAGAATGTCAAAATGGCAATCACTTACGACAAGCTGGGGTATCTTCTTACCACCAAAGCTCCCCCTGTCCCAAGTCCCACCTCCAGCGTCGCGGATAAGGAAATCCGTAAGACTTGGGAGATTGATAGCGCGAAGGCCAAGTGCCTCGTACTTGCCTCTATGGACAACGAACATCAGAAGAGGCACGAGAATATGGACCTTGAATCCATATTTCTCCATACAAAAGAACTGTATGGAGAGCAATCTCGTATCGCAAGATACGAAGTGTCGAAGAAGTTATTTTCGGCAAGGTTGGCCTTCGGATCATCGGTAGCGGAACACGTGCTTAAGATGATTGGCTTCATTGAGGAGCTCGCAGAACTTGGGACCACGTTGGAGAATGAGCTCTATACGGACTTGATTCTCCAGTCCCTTCCTTCCACTTACGCCCAGTTTATACTGAACTTCAACTTACAAGAAAAAGAAGTTGAACTTTCAGAACTCCTCAACATGCTGAGGAGTGCAGAGGGCACCCTAAAGAAAGGTAGGGAAACATCCACTTTGTTTGTAGGAGGATCTTCCTCTTCTAGGTCCAAGACGAAAGCCAAGAGAAAGAAGAAGAAAGCCTTCGCCAAACCAAGGGGCGGTGTTAGTAAAGTGGATACGAAGGGAAAGGCAAAATCAACAAAGAAAGTGGGGCAGCTTGTGGATAAGGAAGAATGCTTCTATTGTCATAAGAAAGGACACTGGAAGAATGATTGCAGGGCTTGGAAAGCCAGGACACAGGAATTGAAGCAGGTTGCGGCTTCAGCTTCAGGTGTGTATGTTATTGAAAACTGTCTTTCAATAAACTCTACTTCCTGGGTATTGGATACCGGATCAGGATCTCATATCTGTAATTCTTTGCAGGCGTTGAGAAACCGTAGGGTTTTGAAGGCAGGTGACATGACCCTCAAAGTTGCAAACGGAGCTAGCATGGATGCTAAGGCCGTGGGGGACTATCACCTGGGAATGTCAGATGGACATGTTTTGGTTTTATGTAATTGCTTTTTTGTACCCAACGCAACTTGTAATATCATTTCTGTATCTTTGGTTTCTAAAGAAGGTTATGAATTTGCGTTTGTAAGTAATGTTGTAAACATTCACCTTAATCAAGTTTTGATTGGGTCAGGTACATTGAGCAATGGTATATACGTATTAAACCAACCACAGATTTTCAATGTCCAGAATACACACAAAAGAAAGTCTCCGGAAATAAATCAGACTTTCTTATGGCATTGTAGACTGGGTCACATCAATGAGAGAAGGTTGACGAAGTTACATACAGAAGGATATTTGAATCCGTTCGAATATCAATCGTATGCCACTTGTCAATCCTGTCTCGAAGGAAAGATGACAAAGGCTCCGTTCACTGGACACGGAGTAAGAGCGAGCGAGCTCTTGGGACTCGTACACAGCGACGTGTGTGGTCCAATGTCTACACATGCGCGAAGCGGTTATTCTTACTTCATTACTTTTACGGATGACTTTTCAAGGTACGGTTATGTCTTCTTAATGAAACATAAGTCCGAAGCCTTTGGAAAATTCCAGGAATATAAGAATGAAGTAGAAAAACAAACTGGCAAAAGTATTAAGATTCTAAGATCGGATCGAGGTGGAGAATACTTGAGTGCTGAGTTCCTGGACTATTTAAAAGAGAACGGAATTCTCTCTCAGCTTACTCCTCCATACACTCCGCAACATAACGGTGTATCGGAGAGACGGAACCGAACCCTATTGGATATGGTTCGGTCCATGATGAGTAACACTGAGTTACCGCGATCATTCTGGGGGTATGCGCTAGAATCAGCTGCATACCTTTTGAACCGAGTTCCGACTAAGACTGTGCCTACCACACCATATGAAATATGGAGTGGGAAGAAACCCTATTTTCAATATCTGAAGATATGGGGATGTCCGGCTTTTGTCAAAAAGCAGCATGCGGACAAACTCGAGGCACGCTCAGTACTGTGCAAGTTTGTGGGATACCCAAAGAACTCCAGGGGGTATCTCTTCTATTACGCAGAGGAACAAAAGATCATTGTTTCTCGTAATGCCCATTTTCTGGAACACCAGTTCTTAGAAAAGGAAACAAGTGGGAGCGAAATAGAACTGGAAGAAATTCCAGAACCACAGACTATTACTGAAAGCTTAGTGGAACCAGAGGGTTCAAAAGAACAGGACATTCCTACGCCGCTCCGCAGGAGTAGTAGGCAGTCTCATCCGCCCGAGAGATACTGCGGTTTTCTCATAGACGGGGATAGAGAGGATTGCATCATGGATTATGATGAGCCTACTAGCTTCCAGCAAGCCGTTCAGAGCGTCGACTCGGTAAAATGGCTGGATGCAATGCGGACCGAAATGAAGTCCATGTACACCAACAAAGTATGGACGTTGGACATTGCTCCAGACGGGGTAAAACCCGTAGGATGCAAGTGGATCTTCAAAAGGAAGATTGGTGTAGATGGACAGGTTGAGACCTATAAAGCTAGACTGGTAGCAAAGGGTTTTCGTCAAAGACCTGGTTTGGACTATGACGAGACCTTTTCTCCAGTAGCTATGCTGAAATCCATTCGGATCCTTCTTGCCATTGCTGCCTTCCACGATTATGAGATTTGGCAAATGGACGTAAAGACCGCTTTTCTAAATGGAAATTTAGAGGAGTGTGTCTATATGGACCAGCCAGAGGGTTTCATTCAGAGTGGGAGCAGCAGAAAGGTGTGCAAGTTGCTTAAGTCCATCTATGGACTAAAGCAGGCATCGCGGAGTTGGAACATCTGTTTTGATGAGACGGTCAAGGAATTTGGCTTTATCAAAAATCCAGATGAACCATGCATCTATAGTAGATTTGTAGCGAGAACTGTAGTATTCCTCATTTTATACGTGGATGACATTCTCTTAATAGGAAATGACATTCCTATGCTACAATCTGTCAAGGGGTTCTTGTCACACAGGTTCTCCATGAAAGACCTGGGTGATGCCTCATACATCCTGGGGATCCGGATCCATCGTGATAGATCCAAGAGGATATTAGGACTTTCACAGTCCAGGTACATCGACACCATACTGAAAAGATTCAGTATGGAAGATTCCAAGCGCGGTAACCTACCGGCTTGTCACGAGATCACCCTCTCCAAAGAGATGTCTCCCAAGACTGATTTGGAAAGGGATCGCATGTCAATTATACCCTACGCTTCTGCGGTAGGCTCTATAATGTATGCGATGTTGTGTACCAGACCGGATGTAGCTTATGCACTGAGTGTAGTAAGCCGGTATCAGTCAAACCCAGGGGAGAAACACTGGATAGCGGTAAAGAACATTCTCAAGTACCTGAGAAGGACTAAGGAGATGTTCTTGGTGTATGGCGGAAAAGACCTCCAGATCGAGGCCTTTGCTGACTCCAGCTTCCAGAGTGACAAGGATGATTCCAAGTCCATGTCGGGTTTTGTCTTTACCCTCAATGGAGGGGCGGTGTGTTAGAAGAGTTCCAAACAGGAAACCGTTGCAGACTCGACGATGGAAGCGGAATACATCGCTGCATCTGATGCCGCAAAAGAAGCTGTCTGGATGAGGAAGTTCTTGAAAGAACTTCAGGTGGTTCCATCCATTGTTGATCCACTACCTCTGTATTGCGACAACAACGGGGCTATAGCTTTAGCGAAGGAACCCAGGTCCCATCAGAGATCCAGACACATCTTGAGGCAGTATCACCTGATCAGGGAGATCGTGGATCGCCAAGAGATCGAGGTTCGGAGGGTCGCTTCAGAAGATAACTCTGCAGATCCATTCACCAAGGTCTTGCCCCAGACTCAGTTCGAGCGGCTGATCGAGATGATAGGTCTTCGATACGCCAGTACATGGCCTTAGTGCAAGTGGGAGATTGTTAGTGTATATGCCCTAGAGGCCATTACTGTATCATACTAGTTTGTATATTACTTAATGGAAGCTTGGGATATTCACCTTGTATAAACAATCTTGCTCAAAATAGTAGTATGCTACTTGGTTTGTTTCTACTTCAATGTGTACATGTGTTTATTTTAGTATATCACCTATACATATTAGTGGAGCCCTTAGGATCTTTGCTTGATTACCAGCGTTGTGATGGCAGTCACACTAGTAGGGGCTGGGTAATCTATAAGCACATCCTTATACAGGTCCCTAGTCGCAGGACTATCGAGACAGGGCATCGATACTCCGGAGTAGACTAGCGTATGCGCTTCTCATCCCAGTGTGGGAGATGGTCTTTCCCACAACCATCAGTACGTCATACTGGAGATAGTATACGGGTGCTCGTTAGGTTACGAGTACACTGGACAGGACTCGTCGGGAACTGACCGGTTGGTACTATACCTATCGTCAGTTATCAGTTCCCAGGTGACATGAGTACAGCTTAGTCCGCTGACTTGACACTGTCACTTCGCCTCGAGTGTGTTCCTACTGTACTTTGATTACTACCCTACCACGGCTCAAAGGAGTCTTGCAAACAGGTAATAGTTGGGTGCAGTCCCGAAGCACTTGGAGGCAGTGACGGTTAGACAGGATTCGTCTCTCCCGGTATTGGGGGTTGACATCGCGCTGTATCTAGGAGAGCCATTACACGAGTAGTCCCTGGCCAGGGAAATCGAGATATACTGGTAGGCTTCCAGTGTTATCTCAGGGTGTTTTAGGCTTCACTCCGACACGACTTGTACCGCTATTAGGGGACTGACGTTTACCGCCCCCTAGGCCCGCCATGCGATGTATCAGACGAACAGACCGGACTGTACGGAGACTGTCACATTCAGGCTCAGTAGGAGTTCAGATGGGTTTCACCTCGTCAGTCTTCTTGTCGGCTTCTACCTGGGGACCGTTACGCACAGCTAGTGCTGCTTGCGGTTTGTGGTTAAACCCACTGCCAGCATAGTGTCGAATCTTTAGAGTCCCACACAGAAAGCTATTCGCCTTTAGGCAAAAGAGTAGAGGTCGTATGGTTTTGCGACAGGTCGCATGGTTTTGCGACAGGGTTCGGTCACATCCGTGCACTTATGCACGTACTGTGTTCGGACAGTTAACACTAGCGGGCTTTGGTTTAAGCCAGATCCTAGTGTACGTTTTGGGATTGGATTTATCCAGTATGTATTCGTGTTCCTCGGAACGCGGATGCGGGTGTGTATGCACAGTTGACGGAGAGACAGATGCAGAGGATTCTCATTAGGGTTGTTGACCGTTGACTGTTGACTATTGACTTTTTGCTCAACCTTAATGAGAATATGATATATGATTAACAATAATATTAATTAAGTATTATGGTGACATGGTTGTTGAGGGGTTGACTTTGTTGACCGGTTGACTAGGTTTGACTAGTTGACCATCATGATGACAATGGCTATCATTTCATGGCAAAGACTTTTTATTTGCTTGTTTCTCTTGTGAGAAATGAGTGCATGAAATGATATGGCTATTGTAGCTTAAACCATTTACACAATACTTGATTACTATTTTTGTGATGATGGTTTTGGATTATGAGAGCCAAGAGAGAAAAGTCTTTTCTCATTCTATCATTTTCATTCTCTCTCTTGAGTTCTTGAGCTCTCATCTCCTTCCTCTTGCTCTCCCTCTCTTAGTCTATGGTTCACTTGTCTCATGTGTTGAGAACCAAGAACCATAGAGAAAATCCCAACACACTCTTCTCTACTCTCTCTAGTTCACAAGGTTTAGCAAACCAAGTGAACTAGTTTCTTCAAAGATCGAAGAAGAAGCCAAAGGTAGAAGCTTTCGAGGTGGATCTATCTTCGGCGCAAGGAGACGACGGAGTGAAGCCGATCCGGACAACCATCGAGGCTTGAAGACGAAGGAGATCAAGAAAGAAAGGTATAACCCCCTAACCGAGTAGTTAACAACTCCTAGTTAGGTTGTTGTTAGATGTTTAACAAAGATCCGGTTTTGAGTCCATGTCACCACCTCTAGAAAATTGTTTTTCACCAAATTCCGCATGCCCGAAAGTACCGGGAGAGGTAGCATGGACTTACATGCTTAGGTAACGAAAATGCATACCCCCAAGAACGGATGCACGTACGTGCGCGTAGCCATCCAAACAAGTCTGTTTCACTGAACGGGACAGGGATAAGATGCGCGGATGCTACCACGGAGTTAGGGGCATCATGCAGGCCATGTTGTGTAATTTTAAATTATTTTATATGACTTAAAATGTTATATGGTAAAAGATGTAATGCCAGATAAAATGCCAGTATGCAGTGCACGTGTCTAAATAACAAGTCAGGATAATTCATAAATATGAATCAAACAAGTTTCAAGCAAGCTGGTCGGGTTGGATGCAATACTAATGTGAAATACCATTCGCACCCAAAACATGATAAATTAAGAAAATACCAAAAATAAGCAAATACGATAACTGACACTGGTATAAATGAACTAGGGTGTTACAGCTAGCTCCCGCTTGGGGATGCCTTTATTCTTTATTTATATATATTTCGTATGTTGTACCCGTTTAGGGCCGGTATTTACAAAGGAGACTCTGCCGAAATTTTCGAGAAAATATGATGTTGTTTTAAAATGTTTAATGCCACTTATTTTATTAAAATCACTTGCTTTAAAACAAGTTTTCCTTCACTTCTTCTTTTAAATGGTTTAGATACTGTAACATTTCAAAAAAATAAAATATTATATTGGAAAATTCAATTGAATGGTGATTTTTGGAGGGATTTATGTGATATAGGCAAATTATAAAGTTTTATAATTATTTATATACAAGTTGGTATCAGAGCGCTAGGTTTAGCCTTAGTTCGAGTCTATGTTTGACTATGCGGAGTTTAGGGCGTATATATATATTCGGAACCTAGGCTTGACTTTACGGAACTTAGACTTGGTCGAGGGTGTTCACCTCCGAAAGATGCGACCGGGACGTTGGGACGTCCGGCCTGAATTTTGGGGGCAGATGCTACTTGGGTTTTATCCGTCCACCTCTTCGATGATGCCAAGTTGATTTATGGAACCGTGTATCGGAGGTCTAGACGGATGCGGCCGTTGTAGCAGACTTCGTCAGATTCCCCCTCATTTGAGGAGTTTTTGATTATGGGGACGCTCTTCCCTGCAGGCGCAAGCCCCTGCAGTTAATTACGCTACTATATTGCGGTAACCACTTTCTCCTTCTCCATATGGTCACTTTGTGTCGTATGTGTGTTTTATTTTTGGTTGCCCGTGGATTGTATACGGAGACTAATTTATGTTGTCGTCCGTAGGGCGTGGATTGGTCCAAATCCGTATTTTCTTAGATTTGGGTTTGGGTTGGGTTTAAGGATCGTTAGTCTTATTTTAGACTAAAATCAACTCAAACACTTGTTGATGATACGTTAGTCTAATTTTAGAGTAAGATCTACTCAACAATTTGTTAAGGATACGTTAGTCTAATTTTAGACTAAGATCAACTTAACCATTTGTTAAGGATACGTTAGTCTAATTTTAGACTAAGATCTACTTAACAGGATCATTTAGATCCAACAAAAGAGCATTTGGGCTCTATTGTTTTAGTTTAGGGACTTTGCGGTCCAAAAGTTTAAGGACATCATAGTCCATGGAGTTTAAGGACATCATAGTCCATAGTTTAAAGACGTCATAGTCTGTAAAGTTTAAGGACATCATAGTCCATGAGTTTAAGGACCCCACAGTCCGTGGTAGTTTAGAGATATCATAGTCTGTAAAGTTTAAAGACATCATAGTCCATGAGTTTAAGGACCCCACAGTCTGGTTGTCGGGACCTATCACCTCTCTGCAGACGTTGAAGGATTACAACGACAAATATCAGAGGAGTGAAGAGATGCACCCTTGAACCAATATTGGTTGGGAGATCTGTAGTCCAATTTGGGACTAAGATTAAAGATTTATGAGCATATGGGCTCAATTAATCTGAATTAGAGATCTGTGGCCGACTTGGGCTCAGCCCATTCAGTTAAAATGTTGGACATTTAATTAGGCTTAGTCCTTTTCATTTAATAATACTGAGCATTCGTTTGGGTTCTGACAACTTTTTGTCTTTTATTGAATGCTGAGCACTCATTATGGCTCTGGGCTTTATCACTTAAAGAACAGTTTATGTTCTCTTAGCGCCCACGTGAGGAGCACGTGGTGCGCTTAGCGCTGTGCGCCAGTGAATGAGCGCAGAGCGCTTCTTGTGAAATAGCGCACACGTGAGGAGCACGTGGTGCGCTTGGCCCTGTGCGCCAGTTAATGAGCACAGAGTGCTACTTATAAAATAGCGCACACGTGAAGAGCACGTGGTGCGCTTGGCGCTGTGCGCCAGACAATGAGCGCAGAGCGCTTCTTGTGAAATAGCGCACACGTGAGGAGCACGTGGCGCGCTTGGCGCTGTGCGCCAGTCAATGAGCGCAGAGCGCTTCTTGTGAAATAGCGCACACGTGAGGAGCATGTGGCGCGCTTGGCGTTGTGCGCCAGTCAATGAGCTCAGAGTGCTTCTTGTGAAATAGCGCACACGTGAGGAGCATGTGGCACGCTTGGTGCTGTGCACCAGACTTTGGAGCGCTGAGGTGCTTCTTTAAACTTAGAGCGCTAAGGCTCTGCAGCGCTATGCGCTAGATTTGGAGCGCTGGGGCGCTCCTTTTAATTGGAGCGCTAAGGCTCTTTTTAGGCAGCTTTGCGCTCTGAGAATTAAATTCTCTCTTATAAGAGACTTTGTCTCATGGATCTAAGAACAAAGTTCTTATTTTAGAGGAGATGTTTTAATCTCTTATGTTTTTGGTGAAAGGCTTTATCTTTATGGATCTGTGATCCTAAGAGAATTGAATTATTCTCCCCCCTTTTTATAATGAGATGTTATGATCTCTTTTGTGAAAGACAATTTGTCTTAAAGATCTATGATCTAGCATAAGAACTAAGTTCTTTTTCTGATGAGATGTTTTTTTATCTCTCTGTTTTTTACTTTGAAGAAAAGTTCTTCTTCTCAGAGTTTGCTCTTTTCTTTGAAATTTCTCAAAACTTGTGTGTGTGTGTGGGGGGGGGGGGTTCCTCTCTACGAGATTTGAAGTCTTGGGGACTTTATATAGGATTGGCTGATTTGTTGAATCGGTTAAAAAGATCTTTTCTCTAATTGATTTGGGGATTTCCCCACCGTTGGATCTTTGATCCTAGGGCTTTTGTTTTACCGAAGGCAATCTTCTTGTTTTTAACAAGATTGGGAAATCTTTTCCCATACAGAATTTATTCTGTATTTTAGTGATTTTTAATAACCATTGGATCATTGATCCAACGGTGCTCTGATATTCAGAGCACAATCTTTCCTGTTTGGAAAGATTCTGAGGAATGTTTCCTCAACAGAATTTTATTCTGATCAATTGATGATTTTTAATCATGTTCGTTGGATCTTTGATCTAAGGGCTGAGAACATTTTGTTCTATCGCTAGCGCTTACGTGCTTTGCACGTGGTGCGCTGCTTAGGGTGCAGCGCTCTTAGCCCTAGCGCTCACATGCTTTGCACGTGGTGCGCTGCTTAGAATGCAGCGCTCTTAGCGCTAGCGCTCATGTACTTTGCACGTGAGCGCTGCCTCAGAATCTTTGACTCTCAGCGCTGGCGCTGCTATGAAGCACTACTTCATTTCAAATTTTGAAATTTGAACAGAGCTTTGCTCTGATTGGGGGAAACAAATGCCCCCCCACCGTTACGCTCACGTGGCTCATACGTGAGTGCAGCAGTGGCAGCATCTGCGCCCTTAGATCAACTTTGGAAGTTGAAACGGCTCTCAGTGCCTATAAATAGGACCTTTGGCCCCTGTGATGACTGTTTGTTCATCTTCCTTCTTGTTTTCTTGTTCTTGAGAATTTAATTCTCCTTCAGAGTCAAGCTCCCCGTTTTAAGAAATTTCTTAAGAGTCAAAACTCTGTCCAATTTTGGTAAGATTTAAACTTATTAACAGAGCTTTGCTCTTCTCAGATCATAGATCTTAAAAATATATTTTTAAGGTTTTACCCATTAACTGAGCCATGCTCATCTTTAGATCATAGATTTTCAAGATATAATCTTTTTTAGGGTGATTTTAACCCATGAACTGGAACATTGTTCATGAAGAACTCTTAGAGTTCAAAGATCTTGAAGATCTTGGAATTTTTGTTTCATTAAAAGCTTTATTTTAAGTTTTCTGATGGGTTATTCCATCATTTTTACAGGGCATGGCTCTTAGAATTTTTCTTGAGGAATTTTTATTCCTTTCATCATCAGAGCTGACAGATGTCACTCTGTTGTAGAGCGCTGCTCTCAATGGGAGATTTACTCCTTGGCCCGAGGGGCCTTCATTAAATGAGAATCCTTTGAGGATTTCCTCATTTAATGACAGTCTCATCAGATGATGAGACTGTTTTATGAATGATGAACTGTCATCTAGATTGTGTGGGCCCCCTTTGGTCCCTTTCCACTGTATTACAGTGCGGTACGAATTTAAAGTACCTAGTGACAGAATTTAAACTGTAGCATTGACGGCTAAATTTTTTTTGTTCTTTTTCGTGCAGGTATTATGTCTTTCGACATTTCTTTCTCGTTTGTCCGTTCGGAGGGCGGATTCCCCGAAGCACCTGTGGATAGGGAAGTCTTCGCGTTGATCAAAGATCATGACCCGGAGCGAAAGAATCTTCATCTATGGGGTAGATGGTACAATCAAATCATCAAAGGTCGATGGAGCTTTTCTTGCGGGATACCTTCGGAGCCTATTTCGGCGATCCCTTATGCAAATGCACCCCCGATAAACTATGTTGTGGAGGAGGTCAATTGGACTTCAGAGGGTCTCTTTCAGCCTTCTATGGCTGCAATACCCGTACAGCAGCCGACGGCTTTGGATACTCTAGGACGGCGCCTATGCCAGGGTGAGTCACGTCTTTAGGGACAGCCGTATATGATAGGACTAATCCCTCGTCATCCAGCTGGGTATTTGCAATGGGCCCGCTACATTTTGTCGGCCAAGAAACCGCAGTTGCTGAAGCTCGGGTTGTATCCCGCGATTTACGCTTCTCTCTTTCAATATTCTACGCCTCCTGCATGGTGGGTCAAGGCATTTCTGGAGCAATGGAATATTCCGACCCACACCTTCCTTCTGTTGGATCGAGAAGTCTCAATTTCTTTAGAGGAGTTTGCAGAGGTCTCTGGTTTACCTATTAGGGGAGAACACTACGAGGAGCTGCTTCCTTCGGACGAGTACATCTATGCCACCAAACCAGTGGTAATGGGTCTTACCCAAGAGAACGCTATTCAACACCGATTCCCGAGTTTGATAAAGGTGTTGAATATCTATGAGAGTCTTTTTGTTGAATCCAGAGGCCGTGGGGTTAATTTCACAGATTTTATCGCCCGCTTTCTCCGCTCAGAAGTCCTGTCGAAGGAAGCCGCGAAATTTGCCAAACTCGACGATCCTTTTGGTTTTGGTTTGGACAACCAGCCGACAGCGGATGCGGATCAAAGGGATTTCTTTCTCCCCAACACCCCGGTCGTCTCTTTTACAGAGCTTGCAACTCCTGGGATCGACGAAGAAGCGTTCTTTTTGGGGTTCCTCGGGCTATGGCTAAGCTGGTTTGTGCTTTCAATGCATCCTCGCCATATGAGGTCGTCCATTTTTTATCCAGCTCACCGAATGGTCGCTGAGATGCAAGTGGCCGTCGGGGTCGCTGGGTTAGCCCATTTATATCACGGCCTCAGCTTGGTGGCAGACACCACTGAACCAGGGATGCAACACGTAAACTTCTCGATGCATTACTTTATGTCATGGATCGAGCTACATGTACTTGGCATTTTTGGTGCCCACAAAAGACCTTGCTTCTACGACAAGTATAACTTCCCTCGGATCATACGGCTAGTTGACGCGTCTATTGTAAATCCGACACTGCGGGAAGCTAGGGGTTTGCTCCTTCGTCCACGCATGGTTGGAGATGGCACGACCTTTACAGATAAGATTCTAACCATCGGCAAGGAATCCGCAAAAATGGTGCAGCCATTGCGGGACATTTTTAAAGACGGGGCCTCTATCTTGAAAGCTCGGGAGATTCTTCATTTATACTCCATCAGGCCGGGCTTTCCGTATTTAGGCAGAATGATTCGGTGTTGTTCATGAGGTACAACCCGCATCGTTTCGCCCAGCAATTAAGCTATAATCAGGGCGTCCCGCTTGAAGCCTTCCTGGAAGAACCGGTTGCTACTGAAGAGGGAATCTGGAGCGCGTTGCACCATTTTATGCGGTTGAACACAGGGTCCAATTTCTTCATCAGTGAACCGAGTTGTGTTCCGAAAGCCCTGAACGTATATGTGGCGTGGTACCAGCATTCGATGGGCGCCGTTATTAGGGAAGAAAAGCGATTGCTGCTTGATCGCAAGGGTACCGCCCCGGCTGGTAATCCA
Organism: Agapanthus africanus; assembly: GCA_030015575.1. Taxonomy (NCBI): domain Eukaryota; kingdom Viridiplantae; phylum Streptophyta; class Magnoliopsida; order Asparagales; family Amaryllidaceae; genus Agapanthus; species Agapanthus africanus. The sequence goes on from JASDDO010000008.1 coordinate 141,490,564, forward strand.
AACGTTCTTCTGAAGCGACGGACCATTGTCCGTCCTCCCTTGAGAGAAGCTGCTGCGGCTGTGGTACTACGTGCTATACGTGAGCTGCCCCTACCCCGTGTGCCTGAAAAAGCGGTAGTTGCCGCATCTCTCGAGTCGGGTGTGGGTACGGAAATTGGGACTCGTCGCCCAAAGTTGCCCATCAAGCGCAAGCTTGTGTTATCGGCTGCCGTCGCTCGTCCACAGAAGAAAAAGAAGTCAATACTTTCTGCGGACGTCGTATTCGGTCAGGAGACCCATGCTCCTTACAGCGAGGGATTGAACGAATACGGGACCAATGAAGGCTTATTCATGGCGCCGGATGATACCGATCTAGAGGCTGCTATTGCAGCTTCCGAGCGATTAGCTAGAAACAAAGCAGGACTGATCACCCTTGCACAGTCAGGTAGACTTCAGTTGTATCTTTTTGCTGTTACGTTTTTATTATCATGCTTTGACTGACACTTCTTCTTCAACAGGCATCTCCAATGAAGAGGCTCTCGCGGCTTCTCTCAAGACATTTGAAGAGGGGGAAAGGCTTCGTGCTTCCTTGGGCATTGGTACATTTCGGCTCACTGTGCCTTCATTCCCGTTTTTATGGGTAAACTAACTCTTATTTTTCATCTTATTGCAGGGACTACCTCGACTCAGGTTATCTCGAGTGCAGTGCCAATCCTGCAAGGCGGCGCTGCAACGCTTCCAGGGCCGACTGTCGAAGTCCCAGTTCCCTCAGTGTCGCCGAAAGAAACTTCGCTTAAATAGCCGACGACGGACGCCGTAGAGGTTCCAAAGGCAGAACTTGGTTCGGACGATGACGTCTCCTTAACGGAGGTCTTGAGGGGGTCAGCTCTGGCGGCTCAGGCTGAAAGGAAGCGCAAGAGGCATGCAGCGAAAGAACGTGATGCTGCCTTGGCTGTAGGTGCAGGCTCGAGCACTGCTCCCCCTGTCCCTATTTCTTCAGAGGGTGCTCCGGCTTCCCTGTCTACCGCTCATAGACAGGTGGTACGCGCGGCTCGGGAAGCAATTGAAAAGTCGTCCCAAGGTAACGTAACACTGGGTCCTTTTATTAGAGTTTGATCTTCAGATTCTCATATATCATATCCTGCAGGGCCAAGTCTTGATGAGGAGGTGGTAGGTGAGATGACGGCAATCACCGAGCCTGAAGTGGCTACTCTCTCCCAAGAGTTCGGGACTGCTCCAATTACCGCTCTTTCCACCTGCGGTTCCCTGCCATCGCCTAGCATTGCGAGTATCATGACGACTCTCGTGGAATCAGGGGATGAAGCCACGGGCGGCGAGACCATCCCCCCGAATGAGATCGTAGAAGTCGCGACGCTTAGTGATGCTTCCATCGCAGTTTTGGCTGATGACCTGTCTGGTAGGTCTCGGGTCGCTGCATTCTTTTCGTTTTGCAATCCCTTTGGGTCCCTTCTGATGAAATTTTGTTCCTTTCGAATGTAGGTGTGGTGAGCGCTGAGGTTGTGCCATCTGAAGAAGCATAACCAGCTGCCGCTCTGACGGTCGTTGTCCCTTCGTCTCCTTTTATATCCTCTCAAATGCTGGAAGGTATGTGTTTGCGATTAATTTAGATCGGGGACAACATCTTTCGTGTACTGACCATGTATCGTCGTAATCTTGCAGGAGTTCTCTTTGATCATCTGTATCAAGTTTTGAACCCGCACTTTTCCTTCCAGTCGGAAGTCGCTTTGCTTACTGGTGCCGGTGAGTATCTTCTCTAACCGACGTCTTTTCTTTTCTTTAATGGGTGACCCTGTCGTTGTTAACTTTAAGTTGATTACAGCACTACAAATTGAAGGAGGGGACAAGAGAATCGCCGCGCCACCAGTACTCCCAACTCTGCCACCTGCCGTAGCCGGTATAGTAGCCTTCATCGCTCTTGCATCTTCTTTGTTTCTTAAGACAATATTTGACTATGATTTGTTTTGCAGCAATCGCACCAACTCCAGCTCCCTTCGAGTCTCGCATCTTAATGCCGGCATGGCCCTTTTCCAGACGTCCATCTTCCAAGGGCGCTGTGACCAGCCTGCGCATGTTAAGTGAGTACATCGAGGAGCTTAACACAGAGGTCCCTGCATTTGCTGTAGATTTTGCTGTCAAGGTTAATCTCATGTTGGCGACGCTCGTGAACTTCCATAGCGAAGGCGTCGTTGAGTCTTGGGTTAATCACTGTTGTTCCCTGATTAAAAATCAGGAGTTACCTCAATAAGGTATCACGTGTTCACACGTGACCAAAGGTCACGTGTTCACACGTGACTAACGGTCACGTGGTGACACGTGATGTCTTTACAGAATTAAATTCTGTCAAGCAAAAGCACAAACAAGCGGCTGAGAAAAGACTCTAATTGGGGGTCACGTGCTCACACGTGACCAAGGGTCACGTGCTCCCACGTGACCAAGGGTCACGTGCCAGCACGTGACAGGCTTTGAAAGCTTTACAGTTTAATAGAATTAAAATTCTAAATTTCTCTAAAATCTTTCCAAATGAAAAAAGATTATGGGAAACCGTTGGATTAAAAATCCAGGGGTGATTAAATATCACCAATTGATGGAAAAATCTTAGACAAGGAAAGATTTCCCTAAATCTCATCGAAAATAACAAACAAAATATCTTTGGATTGAAAATCCAACGGTGAATAAAATTCACTGAATGATCTAAAGGATCATATTAATTATGAAAACAAACAAAATCTTTTAATGAAAGATTTATTAAACAAATTGATTCTTTTCCTTCTCCTATAAATAGGAGTCAAGAGGAGGAAAAGGGAGAGAGAATTTTGGAGATATAGAATTTTGGAATCTTGAAATTTCAGAGAGAAAAGAAAGGAGAATTTGATTCTCAACAAAGAAAACCCTAGGTGAGAAAAAGAAAAGGGATAAAATTTCACAAAGAGAATTTAATTCTCAAAATCTAAGAGTTTAACTCTTTTGCAAAGGAACTTAGTTCTTCCTCTGGTTGAAGATCTGCAGAAGCAAATCTCCCCATAGGTTGAGAATTTAATTCTCATCGGGTCGAGATTTTGCCATGCAGATCCAAGACTTAGAGGGAGGATTGAGTTCAGAGAATTTAATTCTCCCAAATTTATAGGAATTTAATTCCTCCAAGATATATTAGGGTTTAAACCCTATCTGAGAATTTAATTCTCTCAAGATTTACAGGAATTTAATTCCTTCAAGATATGAAATTTGGGTTTAAACCCTATCCGAGAATTTAATTCTCCAAAAATTATAGGAATTTAATTCCTTCAAGATGGACAGAACTAGGGTTTAACTCTAATTGAGAATTTAATTCTCTCAAATTCACGGGAATTTAATTCTTCCAAAATGAAATTAGGATTTAACCCTACATAAGAATTTAATTCTTTCACAACAGGAATTTAATTCCTCCAAAATTATAATTAGGGTTTAACTCTACAGAGAAGTTAATTCTTAAAGATAAAGAGATCTTCACGCATGCAAAAGAATTAAGGTCACGTGTCCCCACGTGACCCCTGAAGAGATCCCCAGAAATAAGAAGGAGGAAAGCTTTGAGGCAATGCCTCACGTGCTCCCACGTGACTTACAAAACACAGAAAGAAAAAGCGAAGGAAAATAAAGCTTTGGGTGCTCTCACGTGTCCCCACGTGACCCCTTAGCAAATGCTTTAATGATCAGTGCATAAATCCCCATCACGTGCCGACACGTGATGCTAAAAAATAAAATATAAAAAAAGTGTTAAACACTTATTTGCAAAGCAAAGCAAATGTGATCTGGTCCCACTTTTGGGTGCCCTCACGTGGCCCCACATGACCCGTTCCTATTTAGTGTTTTTAAACACTAATTTAAAGGACTTATTTCCAGTGTTTAACACTGTCATTTTCTAGTGTTTAACACTAATTCAAGAGCTTTATTTCCAGTGTTTGACACCGAGTGTTTTTTTAGCGTTTAACACTAAATTGAGAATTATATTTCCAGTGTTTAACATTGATTATCTTTTAGTATTTAACACTAATTTGAGGGATCTATTTCCAGTGTTTAACACTGTTGTTATCTAGTGTTTAACACTAGTTTTAACCAAATTGATTAATTTCCCATAGGCAAAGCCTCCCATTCAAAATTGAGTAAAAATCAGAGCTATAATATCTACTGCTCAATTAAAGATAAAAAGTGTTACCAAAGCCCTCAAGCTCTTGTTTAGCATTGCTAAATAATGTGGGCTGAAACCAGACAAATGTCTAATGGTCCAACAGAGGGCCAACACTTCAAACTTAATTGGATTTAGCCCAAGTTGGCCATAAGTCCTCAATTCAGACTTAACTGAGCCAATATGCTCATAATATAATTAATTGATCTTAGTTCTAAATTGGACTACAGATCATTTAATCCACCTTGGTTCAAGGGTACATCTCTTCACTCCTTTGATATTTATCGTTGTAATTTCTCAACGTCTTCAAAGAGGTGACGGGTCCCGACAACCACACATTTCATAGACTATGACGTCTCTAAACTACGGAGTGTGGGGTCCTTAAACTCATGGACTATGATGTCCTTAACCTCGACCGTGATGTCTTTAAACTAATATCGGACTGTGGGGTCCTTAAACTTACGGACTATGATGTCCTTAACCTCGACCGTGATGTCTTTAAACTAACATCGGACTGTGGGGTCCTTAAACTCATGGACTATGATGTCCTTAACCTTGACCGTGATGTCTTAAAACTAACAACGAACTGTGGAGTCCTTAAACTCACGGACTATGATGTCCTTAACCTCGACCGTGATGTCTTTAAACTAACGTTGGACTGTGAGGTCCTTAAACTCACGGACTATGATGTCCTTAATCTCAACCGTGATATCTTAAAACTAACAATGGACTGTGGAGTCCTTAAACTCACGGACTATGATGTCCTTAACCTCGACCGTGATGTCTTAAAACTAACAACGGACTGTGGAGTCCTTAAACCCACGGACTATGATGTCCTTAACCTCGACCGCGATATCTTTAAACTAACATTGGACCGTACTGTCCCTAAACTAATTATCGACCGCAATGTCACTAAACTAAACAATAGAGCCCAATTGCTCTCTTGTCGGATCTAAACGGTCCCGTTAAGTTGATCTTAGTCTAAAATTAGACTAACGTATCCTTAACAAACGTTTAAGTTGATCTTAGTCTCAAATGAGGCTAACGTATCCTTAAAACCAAACCCCCAAACCCAAATCTAAGAAAGATACGGATTTGGACTAGTCTACGCCTTACGGGCGACGACATAAATTAGTCTCCGTATACAATCCACGGGCAACCAAACACAAAACAAACACCCATGACACGAAGTGACCATATGGAGAAGGAGAAAGTTGTTACCGCGACACGGTAGCGTAATTAACTGCAGGGGCTTGCGCTTGCAGGGAAGAGCGTCCCCACAATCAAAAACCCTTCAAACGAGGGGGAATCTGACGAAGTCTGCTACATCGGCCGCATCCGTTCAAACCTTCGATACATGGTGCCATAAATCAACTTGGCATCTTCGGAGAGGTGGACGGATAGCACCAATTAGCATCTGCCCCGAAATTCAGGCTAGATGTTTATCACGTCTCTGCTACGTCTTTCGGAGGGGAACAGATTCTGGCACGCCCGGTGGGACCTTTTCCTCTTTCCACTCCACACTTCGTGTGTCGTGTTCGTGAACGAATCGCGGTTTGATAATGGTTACCCTTGGGTTTTGAAGTACTAAGATTTGGCGTTTTGCTTGGTGGAGAAAGCGAAGGATCAATGGCGTCCACTTGCGCGAAGTGTTCCAACTGCAACTGCAACCCACGTTCTGCCTCATCTGGAGGCATAGCTTACGGGCCTCAAGCAGCTTCCCTGTTCACGATGCCAGTAGACCAGGTGACTCAGGCCACCACTGGTTTATTCTTTGGGACCATGCTCCCACCGATGAGTTTCAGCACCCCTGTGCCAATACCGGAAGCTCCCAAGAAGTCGGTCTTCGACCGGCTTATAACTACTGCGGCCCCTCTCAACTGGTCGTCCAGCTCCAGCGCCTCGGTCTTCGCTAGATGGGGCCGAAGTTCCTGTGGGCCCAAGATGAAGCCCGCAATTCAAAAGAAGGTTATCCCGAAAAGAGTAACCAACCCTGCTCCCGAAGTCGTCAAGGCGGCCTCTCCCACCAAAGGGTCGGTCTTTAGAAGACTGACTGTTCCGGCTCCCGCTACGGTTCCCGCCCCTGGTCAGAAGTCTGTTTTTGACCGGTTGGATACCACTTTTCAACGGACATCAGTCTTCAAGAGGCTGACGCCCGCAACAGCCCCTCACCTGAACAGGGAGAAAGACAAAGCTTTCCCCATCACCGAACCAGCTCCATCGGCTCGACACGCTCGACGTCGCCACTGGCACCGAGTGAGGAGGGCTGAGGGCAACTCCCCCTCTGGGTTAACTCCACCAGCCCCAACAGTGGAAGTCAATGCTGCTGTTCCAACTGGGAACAGTTTTGAACTGCTGAACAAGGTGCGCAGGAACTCTCCTACCACCGTACTGAAAAGATCTCCTCCACCGGTGAAGAATGTTACAGAAATAAAGCCAGATCAGTCCCCTCAACGGCTGTCTTCCAAAGTTTACAAAGTCTGGCGGCGGGTCCAAAAGTCGGTGATTGATCAAGACTATCCCCGTCGACGGAAGAAGTTGAAGGTCCAGCAGGAAGAGAACCGTCCTGGCAAGCCGCAAAGGACGAAGACCGCCTGGGTGCCCGCCGCAATGGCCCCCTCAATGTCAACTGCTCAAAAGAAAAGGAAGTCAGAGAAAGCCCCTATAACTACAGCAAATCGCAAAGACGCTGAGTCCAAACGCCCCAAGTCTGGGGGCATAATGGTCTATACTATTTACATGGCATCCGGGAAAAAGGATAGCCGCGCTTCCACGGGTCACCGACCGCTCACCCGATCGATAACAAGGTCTCAAGAACAACAACAGCAAAAGCTTCAAGAGATGCTGACTGCAATGGCCGCACTTACCAGGCCAAAAGAAAGCCCGGAGGCGTCATTGGAACAACGTCACGAACAAGAGACAGATGCTGAATTCGTTCGGAGAATGCTCGAAAAGAAGGACAAGGAGGCTGCGGAACAAGCGGCCAATATAAAGCAAATGGCCCTTCTATTCCAGGATATGGTGGGCATGATGATCCAGCCGGACCCTCCAGCTGAAGATCCTCCAGTAATAATTGAAGATGATAGAAGAGAAACATCGAATCCCCTGCCGGCGCTGTCAACAGCCAAGGAGGAGACAATCTCCAAAGCTGCCCTGGATGATTACATCGCTCAGCAGATACGAGTTCACCAGGCGAATGAAGAGGCTGGGCAAATTGTTAAAACTGGGCGACCATATCCAGGCTGGTATGATCAGATAAAGTACCCGTCAGGCTACACGATCCCGAAATTCCAAGTGTACAAGGGGACATGCAATCCCCATCAACATATCGCTCAGTTCAGGGCTCTTTGTAGCAACACCGGTGGCGATGATAAACTTTTGCTCCGCCAATTCATCGGCTTCTTATCGGAGACGGCGTTTGAGTGGTACTCCGAACTTCCAAACGACTTCGTCAAAACTTTCGCAGAAATGGAGTTGTTGTTCACCCAGTGATTCGCAAGTGCTAGTGAACGCACCCCAATAATGGCATTGCTCAATGCCAGGGGGAAGCCAGGCGAGACATGGGTCCAATACGCCATATGATGGCGGAATCTGTGGTCGAAGTGCGAACAACGCATCGAAGAAACACCAGCGGTGGGCATGTTCGTAGGCACCCTAGACCTTCATGCAACTATTTCACAGTTCATGATGTTCTTCAAACCGACCACATTCCAGGCTTTAATCGACAAGCTGGCCAAGATGGATCAGATGGGTCACAGACCGTCTCCTCCGAAGCCGGAGCCGCGGACCGAAAAAGGTAAAGGGAAGGCGACCATCGTTGCGAATACCCAACAGCAGCCCAGTGCCCCTAAACTGACGGATCAACTGAAAGAGAGACGGCGCTATTATAATGAGAAAATGAAGCGTCCTTACTCGTTCCCACGGGACAAAACGAAGAGGCACTTCGAACTGGCGATGCGCAACAGATTTATCAATTTGCCGAATCCAAAGCGACCATTGAAACCCGGCGAAGCGAATAATCCTAATTATTGCCCTTACCACCAAACGGTAAGCCATCCAATCGAAGATTGCTTCGTCTTTAAGGGATGGATCGAGGATCAGTACCTACAAGGCAAGTTTGCGCTGTCTGAGAAGTGGAAAGTAAACCCACCACAACCGCACACTCCTAAGAAGACGGATACACCGGGGGCAACGTGCTCTTTTGTTGAAGAAGCTCCATGGGAGGTGGCCCTTTCGGCCAAAACCAAAAGGATGCTGAATGATCTCTAGACATGCCCGGAAATCAGGTGGAAGAATCCGCTAGAACCCCAGATCATTGAAGGGATGCTGAAGCCGCGCCCAACTCCAAAGATTGGTGATGATAGCCAAAATGCTCACACCCAGCCGTCGAAATCTTCGAAAAAGAAGAAGAAATCCAAAAAGCCCGTGAAGCCTGGCGACAAGCGCACGGACCTGCAGAATAGATCGACGCACTGGAAAAGTATAACCAGAAGACGCGGACTCCAATTACGCTCCAGGAATTTCTCGGCCACGTCCTTGAAGACGGAGATGATGGAGAAGACTCATCAGATGAATCTGAGGATTACATAGCAAGTTGCCATGTGATCACTCACTCGTCTACAGACGATGAAGAAGCCCTGCACACCGACAGACTGGGGGCAGGGCCTGAACCGGAACTTCCAGGGCCATCAGACGAGATGATCGACGCATTCCTGAACGAAGCTCTTCTGAAAAGTAAAGCTGATCGGGAACGTGAGATGGCTATATTTGAAAAGGCCAAACGCCGGCGACTGGATGAAAGAGTCGAGACATTCCCGCCGAATCAGAGGACATCTGTCGCAGATAAAAACAAGTTCAAGACGAGGAAGAGGTTCGCCAAAGCCATATCAATAGGAATGAAGCTGCCACCCTTCGAAGGAAACACTACTAGTGAAGCGGAAATACATCCTAGCTACTGCTTATATCACTGAAAGATTGCTCACCCCACCGAAGAGTGCAATGCTTTTAAAAGATGGTGGCAGGGATATGCCACCCTCCGAAGGAAACACTACTAGTGAAGCGGAAATACATCCTAGCTACTGCTTATATCACCGTCATTTGAAGAACGAATGGACAGGCTAGTAAGGGAAGCGGGTCAAAAGATTCGTGTTTACCCCAATCAGAGCAAAGCTCTGTTCAAGTTCCAAGGAGGGAAACGAAGCAACGCTTCTGTTTCCCCCAATCAGAGCAAGGCTCTGTTCTGAAAATTAAAATAAAAAATAAAAATTAAAGAAGCAACGCTTCAGCTGACTTGCGCTCTGCGCTGCGCGACACGTGGCAGCGCAGTTGCGGTGCGCTCTGCGCTGCGCGACACGTGGCAGCGCAGTTGCGCTGCGCTCTGCGCTGCGCGACACGTGGCAGCGCAGTTGCGCTGCGCTCTGCGCAACACGTGTCGAGCGCAGGTGCATTTGCACCAAACAGAATTAAAATTCCAGTAAGATCTTTCTGTTCTTGTTAAAAACAAGAAGATTGCCTTCTGTAAAATAGAAGCCCTTGGAACAAAGATCCAATGGTGGGGAAAATCCCCAAATCACTCAGAGAAAGATCTCTTTAACTAATTTAACAAATCTATTGGCACTATAAAAAGGCCCCTAGACCCCAACATTAAAAACACATCAACACAGAGAGAACTCCACTAAAGAAAATTTTGAGAAGAGCTCAAAGAAAGGAAAGGTAAAAACCTTTAATAAAAGAAGAATTTCTTCTGAAAAGATCAATAATCTAAGAACAAGATCAAGGATCTTCAATAAAAAATATAATAAATAACAAAGGCATTGCCTTTTTTATGAACCATTGGTTCTGGAATCTTAAAAGATTCTTTTCTTGAATCTAAAATTGGATCAAGATATTAAAACGGTGCCTTGCACTTGTAAATCTGCACTGTTGTGCTCTTGAGTTGGCGCAAGCCACCAGAGAGCGCCACGTGTCAGCTCCAGAACAGCTTGCGCTATGCGCTTTTAAAATAGAGCACTGCTTTCATGAATTGGCGCAACTCACTAGAGCGCGCCACGTGTCAGCAGCGCAACAGCGCACTGCGCTTGCACTCACCAGAGTGTGACACGTGTCACCTCTACATGGACTTGCGCCTTGCGCTCCTCAATTGGCGCAAAGCACCTGACAAGCCACGTGGCACTCTGTCAGACTAATTAATGCAATGCATTATCAAGGGCAGAGCCCAAACAAAGGTCTATTAGACTAAACAAAAGTGCTATGCACTATTAAAAGGGACAGAGCCCAAATCAAAAAGGCCTTACAGGCCAAAATAAAATGCAGTGCCTTATTAAACAGGGGCAAAGCCCTAGCATAGGCCTAATAGGCCAAAGATAAATAAAATATTGAACATTTTCAACTGGATTTAGCCCAATTCTGGCCATAAGTCCTCAAATTAAATTGACTGAGCACGGCTGCTCTCTTAAATCAATTTACAACTGGTTCAAGGGTACATCTCTGAACTCCTCTGACATCTGTCGTTGTAACCCTTCAACGTCGTCAGAGAGGTGATGGGTCCCAACGGCCATACATTCAATGGACCCCCATGTCCGTAAACTGGAACATGGACCACCATGTCCCTAAACTGGCAATGGAACACTATGTCCCTAAACTGGAACAATAGAGCCAATTGCTCTCTTGTCGGATCCAAACGATCCCGTTAAGTTGATCTTAGTCTGGAGATTAGACTAACGTATCCTTAACAAACGTTTAAGTTGATCTTAGCCTCAAACACGGCTAACGTATCCTTAAACTAAAACCCCAAACCCAAATCTAAGTAAATACGGATTTGGACTAATCCACGTCCTACAGGCGACGACATAAATTAGTCTCCATATACAATCCACGGGCAACCACAAACAAAACAAACACCCACGACACGAAGTGAAATTCTGGAGAAGGAGAAAGTTGTTACCGCGATGCGGTAGCGTAATTAATTGCAGGGGCTTGCGCCTGCAGGGAAGAGCGTCCCCACAATCAAAAACCCCTCAAGCGAGGGGGAATTTGACGAAGTCTGCTACATCGGCCGCATCCGTCTAAACCTCCGATATACGGCGCCATAAATCAACTTGGCATCTTCGGAGAGGTGGACGGATAAAACCATATAGCATCTGCCCCGAATCTCAGGCAAGATGAACCTACGCGGCCGCGTCTCTGTATTCGGAGGGGAACAATCCGGGATGACCATAACCGCGATATGGCCATTTACGAAAAAGCCAGGACACAGCGCCTCCTCTAACAAACCGCGGAGAACAGCAATGCTCTTCCTTATCAACCCGTCATACAAAAGGCCCGACGCAGAGGCAAGAATAAATCAAAGAGTGGGAAAAGCATTCAAGAGCGACAAAGCGGGACCAAAAAGCCGTGCGATCGGGAATCGGGCAATCCGGAGTCATCTCTTATAAAGAAGATGGGTCGTGCATACTCTTTTCCTCAGAACAAAACACGGAAGATACTTGATCTTGCCATAAAATATCGAATGATTACACTTCCGGAGTCCAAACATCTCGAGCAAGCCAACGAGATCTCTCACCCAGACTATTGCTCTTATCACCGAGCGATAGGACATCCTCTCGAAGACTGCTTCACCTTCAAGAATTGGGTCGAAGACCAATATCAGCTCGGCAAGTTCGCTCTATCCAGCAGTTGGAGGATAAATCCGCCATAGAAGCATGAACCAAAAGCCGCGCATATAGCAAGAGTAGAACCGGATCAACATAGGTCTTGGAAGCGAGCTCGTACTTGTCATATGATAATGCTATCAAAACAAGAGCCCGAGGATATGGATGACTTCCCCTGGTGCTTCGAAAACAATGATGACAAGGTTATCTCAGAGTTTCCACCGGCGCCGAAAGAGCTGGAAGATGGAATACATACTACTGCAGATGATCTCAAGAAAATTGATTTGGGGACGACGAGTGATCCGCGGCCGACATTCGTCAGTGAGTTGCTGTCTGAAGAAAGGGTAGCTACACTAAAAGACGTGCTTATGCAGCATAAGTATTGCTTCGCATGGAGCTATTCCGAGATGCCAGGACTAGATCCAGAGATTGCCGTCCACAAACTGGCAATATCCCTGGACGCCAAGCCAATCAAACAAGCACCGAGAAGAATGCGGCTCGAGCTTGAGATGAGCATCAACGCCGAGGTCAAGAAGCTGATCGACTCTGGCTTCATCCAAGAGGTTCAGTATCCTGTCTGGATCGCCAATATCGTCCTGGTGATGAAGAAAAATGGGACAGTGCGCATATGTGTGGACTTTCAGGATCTCAATAAAGCCTGTCCAAAGGACGACTTCCCAGTACCGGTCACCGAGCTGATGATAGACAATACGTCCACTCACGAACTCTTCTCCTTTATGGATGGCTCGTCAGGATACAATCAGATAAAGATGCATCCCGAGGACCAGAAGCACGCCGCTTTCCGGATCCCTTTGGGTATATTCTGCTACAAGGTGATGCCTTTCGGTCTAAAGAACGCCGGTGCCACTTATCAGAGGGCCATGACGAAGATTTTCGACGACCTCATACATGAAATCGTCGAATGCTATATCGACGACCTCGTGGTGAAAAGCAAATCATACGAGTAACATTTAGAGGATCTAAGAATCGTGTTTCAACGCCTCCGGCAATACAACTTGAAAATGAACCCTCTCAAATGCGCGTTCGGGGTTTCCTCGGGAAAGTTCCTAGGATTCATCGTCCGACACCGAGGCATCGAGATAGATCCGTCAAAGATCAAAGCAATTATGGAGATGCCCCCGTCAAGGACTCTCAAGCAATTGCGGTCTCTCCAAGGGAAGCTCGCGTATATCCGGCGATTTATAGCCAATCTTTCGGGCAAGTGCCGTCCTTACAGCCACCTGATGAAGAAGGGAACCCCGTTCGTCTGGGATCGCAAATGCCAAAGCGCGCTGGACGAAATCAAGCAATACCTGCAGAATCCGCCAGTGCTGGCTGCTCCGGTCAAGGGAAAGCCTCTCATTCTGTATACAACCGCCTTTGAAGGTTCTTTAGGCGCATTACGGGCACAAGAGAACGACCAAGGGAAGGAGAGAGTCCAATACTATTTGAGTCGAGTTCTACTGGGGGCAGAAAGCAATTACTCTCCCATCGAAATACACTGCCTGGCATTAATCTTCGCGATAACAAAGCTCAGGCATTATGCGTTGGCGCATGAAGTCCGTTGTTGGGGTAAAAATTTACACCCCGGTTGACCAAGTCAAAATCAAAGTCAACCCCAAGCCAAGTGGGCCCAAGCCCAGATCCAGTGGGCCTATGCCCGGGTCGAGCCAGAACATGAAGCGGCCGGCCTCCGCCCATGCCAAGATAAAAATTTTGTAATAAATAATTTTGTTGTATTTCTTTCATTTTTATTTTGGATAAATGTAAGAAAAAATAGGCATAAAGCCAAATTTTTGTAAAGCCCATGGCTTATGTGCAAAAAGAAATGGCACATGAGCCATGTGATAGGCAGAATGCCATTTTGTGAAGCCCAAGGGGCTATGTGTAAAATGTGTAGCTTATAAAGGCAAGGATAATGAAATATCCCAACAACTTTTTCTCTCTAAAAAAAAAAAGTCTTAGAGCTGAGCTCTTTTCTTCCATCTTCAAGGTTCTAAACCTTTTCATTTTCTTTTGAATTTAAATCAAGAGTTTTACTCTTTCTTTTCCAAAACTAAGTAGTTTTCCACCACAAAACCCACAAAGGGGAACTCAGATCTCCCATCAGATCTAAAAAAAGGAGTGATTTTTAAAATCTCCTGCTTCTTGATCTTCAAGATCCGGCCAAGCGATAGGAGGAAGAAGAAGAACATCTTTCACTAAATCCCCCCAAAAAAAAAGAGAAGAAGAAGAAGAAGAAGAACACTCAGGAGTCCAACTCCTCTTTGATTTCTCATCAGAGAAATCTTTTTAGGCTAAAAGCCCTTTTTCTCGCCGGTGCTCAAGCGCAGAGCGCCCACGTGCCGACACGTGGCGCGCTTGCGCTCCAGCGCAAGCGCTCGAGCGCAAGTCGCCCTCGTGCCGACACGTGGCGCTCTTGCGCTCCAGCGCAAGCGCCCGAGCGCCAGTCACCCTGGTGTCGACACGTGGCGCGCTTGCGCTCCAGCGCAAGCGCTCGAGCGCAAGTCGCCCTCGTGCCGACACGTGGCGCTCTTGCGCTCAAGCGCAAGCGCTCGAGCGCAAGTCGCCCTCGTGCCGACACGTGGCGCTCTTGCGCTCCAGCGCAAGCGCCCGAGCGCAAGTCGCCCTGGTGTCGACACGTGGCGCTCTTGCGCTCAAGCGCAAGCGCTCGAGCGCAAGTCGCCCTCGTGCCGACACGTGGCGCGCTTGCGCTCAAGCGCAAGCGCTCGAGCGCAAGTCGCCTACGTGCCGACACGTGGCGTGTTGCGCTCCAGCACTCTGCGCTCGAGCGCAAAGCGCCCACGTACCGACACGTGGCGCGCTCGTGCTCAAGCGCCTAGGCGCTGGCCCCACGCATCCTTTGGATGTCTTTTTCCTCTTTACTTATATATACATGTATATATATACATATGTATACAAATGTACACATACACATACTCCGCCACACTCTCCCCCTCAAAAAAATTTTCGGGCCGGGGCGCTGCCCCGAACCCCGCAAGGGGGCTGCTAGCCCCCTTGACCCCCAGCCCGCTATCCGGGTAGCGGGACCCCCGTAAAAACTCTGCGTGGCTCCCGATATACCCAAACCCCCCTTTTCAAACAAAACACACGCACACCGCACATTGAGTTCGCATGACCAGTTTAACCCATTAATCGGAGGTTCCCTCTCCCCAAAGGCGAGGGGTAATCAACGGCAGCTTAGTCCGCGCCTGCCGGAGATTCGGATCCCTACAATCATTAAACCCCAGCCTACCCTAGGCAGGGGGAATCTGTAGTACGCCTGACAAGCGTGCGTGTATTCCCATCTCAATGGGGTGACGAAAAACACCCTACAGATTCTGGCACGCCCGGTGGGACGAATCTCTCCTCCCATATTTCGGGTTAAGCGTTCATGCGAACTCAATCAATATACATATCGATTGCCTATACTGAAATGATGTTTTCTTTTCGTGCAGCAATCAACTTTCGACGATAATGTCTCCCAAGACGAACTCAGCTTCCAACGTGACCCCGATTCCGTACGTGGTCAAGATCAACGCTCGTGTGGTTCTCCCCGCAAGCCTCAGTCGACAATGGGAGGAACCGCCCCGCCAGTTTGGCTCTGTCATCATCTACCCTGCCGGAAGCGCTCATCTGGCAGAGATCCCAGCGGAACAGGTGGCCAAGCCGGTCTCAAGAGGTAAGAGGCCGAATGTCGTGATCGCCAAGGCCCCACAACCGAAGCTTAAGATGGTGTCTGAATGAGTCCCTGGCGCTCTAGCTGGGGGCAAGACTTCCGATGCGAAGGGCAACATTAAATGTTGCGAACGAGCTCAGGCGATGACTCCAACAAATGCACAATCGAGCGTATCTCCAAGGCCCTCCATCAACCGGTCTGTGGCGTCTTCCCAAAAAGTTGAAGTCTGCCAGGCGCTTAGAACAGAAAAGTTAAGGCAGAAGCGGCTCAGGTATCGAGCCAACAAGAGGGCCAGGGCTTCAGCCAAATGGAATCGTGTGAAGTTCCAAGTGCAGGATTGCCCTGCGACGACGGCTGAGTCGGACGTAAGAATCATCAATTCCTTCGAGCCTTTGAAGTGGGTTCAGAAAAATGCCATGACCGCCAGAATCAAGAAAACAGCGGTCCGAACAGTGCCACAAAGAGACGTGTCCCGGCCCCAACAGAAAAAGTACGACACTATCTCTTCAAGAGTCTATCAGGCGCTCTATGCCGCACGAAAGTAGCGGGGCAAATCCAGAAAAGAAACGCTAGCACCATTCAAGAACCTGGTTAGGACAGCCGCCTTCAATCGATTACCAGCTACCGAAGCAAGGGGGTCAAGACAGCGACCTGTCAAATCAGCTTCTAATGATAGAAAGACGGCCGGATACATCATCCATACGGTCTATATGGCGGGCGGACGCCCCAGCGACAACCTTCGTAGTAAAAGCAAGGATGGGGCTACCACATCCCAAGCCCAATCTAGCCTGAATGTGGTTGCCGCCGCTCAAGAACAGCCGCCCCCGCTGGATGAAGAAAACCCTCTCGATGAGGATGATAGGCAGAAAGACCCCTCGATCCATGCAGAGTCAAGCTCGGACAGCGAGGAAGAGCCGACTTTCCGCCCCAGGACTGCGGAGCAAGAGCTGCTTTAAGAGCTTCGAAAACAGCTCAAG
The DNA here is from genome assembly GCA_030015575.1 of Agapanthus africanus. NCBI lineage: Eukaryota > Viridiplantae > Streptophyta > Magnoliopsida > Asparagales > Amaryllidaceae > Agapanthus > Agapanthus africanus. Next base: position 141,507,028 of record JASDDO010000008.1, read on the forward strand.
AGCAAAGATAAAGAGATGGCCAAGCTCTACTCGAAGATTGATGACTTAACGAACGTAGTGATGCAGCTTACTGCTCAAATTGCTCGAGCGCCTCCCAATCAGACACAAACCGCTACTAATCAGCCAGGTGATGACAATCTGAGGCAGCCAATACCTGTTCCTTTGGGACCAAGACTGGTCGAGCCGCATGAAAGCCGACCGCATTCCGCTTCTGGGGACGCCTTGGCCCCAGATAGCACCATCCCGCTAACACAGGATCGGATAATGGATTTGGTCACCAGCAAGGTTAAAACATTGGTGGCTGAAGCTGAAGCTCAGAAAGAAATCGGCAGTAGTGGACGGCCATATCCCGCGCAGTACGATCTGATTGAGTTCCCAAGCGGCTACGTCATTCTTAAGTTCGGAAGATTTGATGGAACGGGGAATGCAAACCAGCACGTCGCCCATTTCAAAGCATCATGCGGAAATACCGGGGGCAATGACGCGCTCCTTCTCCGTCAGTTTGTCAACAGCCTGACCGGCGTCGCCTTCGACTGGTATGCAAGTATACCGGACGGGTCCGTCATTACCTTTGCCCAAATGGAGTCCCTGTTTCGGCAAAGGTTCATGAGCGTCAGTGATAAAATCTCCATTGCTGACCTTGTGAGGACCAAGCCGGGGAAGAATGAAAGCAACACCGACTTTATCGCCCGATGGCGTAATCTCACGGTCAAGTGCGAACCGCCGCTGGAGCAGGACCAGTCCGTCAGCCTTCTCATTGGGAACCTCAGCAATTGGATGGTCCCATTCTTGTGTACAGCGGGCCTCAAGACATTTCAGGAGCTAACCAAGAAAGTCCAAATGCTGGAACGCTCGAAGCAAGAGTCCCCGCCGGATTCGCAGAGAGACAAAACCTGGAAAAGCAAGCGGGATGACAACCGTAGAAGTGGGAGTTCCAGCAGTACCAATGTCTTCAATGCCTCCGACAATGAAGAAAAGCGAAGGGCGGGCGAATCCAAAACCAACCGGTCTCGAAAGCTATTGCTGGGAGGAGATAGGCCTTCCCTAGAGGAGAAAAAGAACAAGGTTTACTCTTTCAGAAGGGACAAGGTTCGCAAGATATTTAAAGATGCCTTGAACAACGGCCTACAATTGCCAGAGTCGAAAAGACCCCAAGAAGCAAAAATGACCGACAATCCTTTGTATTGCCCGTACTACCGAGTAGTGAGCCATGCGATCGAGGATTGCTATATCTTCAAAGATTGGGTCGAGAAGCAGTACAAGGCTGGAGAGATCGAGCTGTCCAAAAGTGTGTTGGTGAACAATCAAGTTGCAACCACCAACTTTATACAGACAGAAGTTGAAGCCTTCTAGGAGAAGACAGCCGAACCCGCTGCCCCGAGAAATGAAACTGACTCATCGCGGCCTCCGTGGAGTACGCACGTATCTAATAAGACGAAGAAGATGCTAAAGCTACTTCAGAAAGAGCCCAGGAGGGAATGAGAAGGACAGAAGAAGCCTACCAGTCCAGCTGCCAATGCGGCTCCATCAGGCTCAAAATCCAAGAAGCTCAAGAAGAAGAAAAGTGCAGCTCGGCGCGAAAAAGAGTCTGCAGGGAGATCGACCATTCAAAAATATATCAATTCCCTCGAAGAATATGAACAAAAGGAAAGAACATTGATTCAATTGAAGGAGTTCTTCCCTGTACAAGCGGCTGAAATTCTGGAAGAGTTAGAAGAAGACTCTAATGAAGAGATCCCAGTAGTGACCTGCTACTCCATCCATCTTGGCAGCGACTCCGAGGATGATCTCTGTTTTCCGGAAGAGGACGAGGAGCTCACCATAACGGCCAATCAAATCCAGCTCAGAAGCGGCAGGGCTCTACCGCAAAATCAAGGCAACGCCCCAAAAGGGAAGGAAAAACAAGTCGCTAATGAAGAAGATGGCAGAGAACCGGCTGATGAAAACATAAGTCCTTCCTCGGTGGACTATAATGTCTTGGCGCATCTCCGGAAGCTTCCGTCTCTCCTGAGCATCTACGACGCCTTGGTCCTATCTAAGGAGCTTAGAGATGTTCTCATTCACGCTCTACAAAACCCCGAGCGGTATAAGGCTCACTTTGCGGAAATTAATATGAAAGAAGCCCAGCACGCTTTGCATGCCGCCGCAGTCACATTTAAGGATGAAGACTTGCTACTGGGAACGGCTGAGCATAATCGGCCGCTTTACGTGACCGGGTACAGCGATGGAGATCGAATTAATCGCATATTGATTGATCCGGGGTCCTCAGTGAACATCATGAACTTGCGAACTCTGAAGAGTTTGTCAATGGACGTCCGACACCTGTCAAGGGAAAGGATTGTCATTCAAGGCTTCAACCAAAATTGCCAGCAAGTTCTGGGGTCTATAGCTTTGCCAATCAAATTCAGGGATCTGCAAACTGAAGCTAAGATATACGTGATCGACGCCGACACATCTTATAAGATTCTCTTCGGGCGGCCGTGGCTCCACGATTACGGCATCATTCCGTCAACTCTCCATCAATGCATGAAATATACTAAAAATGGCGAAGAAAGACGCATTGACAGAGACATCCAGCCGTTCGGTGTGCATGAAGTCCGATATGAAGATTCTCGGTACTTTATGAACCACCAAAATGATAAGCCACAACTAACCGAGGATAGACCTGCCCCAAGACTCAACAGCAAATCTGCGCCGGCTGTCACTTTCAAAAGCAAAAATACCCAAGTGTGCCCGCATTTCGGCAGCGACACTGATGAGTCCGACGCTGGAAGCCCGTCCTTCCGTAAAACTCGCCCACGTTTCGGCAGCGATACGGACGAATCTGTTACTGAAGGCCCATCTAGCAGCAAAGTCCGCCCTCATCTTGGCAGTGACACTGAAGAGTCAGAAGAAGAGGACCTGCCGTGCAACAGCTGTGCAGATCGGCCCCCCATGCAGCAAGCGAAACTACGAGAGACCTTCGAAGTCGCAGAAGGGTCCCTAGCCATCACAAGGGTGCCGGAACATATGTGCAAAGAGCTCGACGCATTGTCAGTCTCTACCGTGGACCAGCTGAAAACTTTCTACGTGCCCGGAAGGAAAAATGGACAGAAGGGCATCCTGTTTTACAGGTCAAACCCCGTTGTGCACCCGGACGATCTTTCTGTCCCGTGCCTTCCCTATGAGAGAGGCATAAGAGCCGTCCTCAATCCCAGATACTATGCGCCCGAGATGCGGGAATACTTTAAGAAGTGCGGATGCCGGTTATATCAAACGGAGTCCGAAGCAAAGTTTTACGAAGGGCTATGGTATCCGCCCCAGGTCCGAGCACTCATCGATGGACGAATTCCAGATAGACGGGGCATAGGCTACATTCAACCTGATTCCAAAGCGTGCTACATGAACCATGTTGGTGAGGCCAGCGAAAGATCAAATGATGATGACGAGATAGCCGAGCCAGAAGAAGCTCCTCAAGAGCTCGAAGATGGCGGACAAGCAACCTTTGATGAGCTAACCGAGATTGACTTAGGAACGCCCGATAATCCAAGGCCGACCTATATCAGCTCACTCTTGTCGGAGGAAATGAAAGAGCAGATAATTGCCCTGCTGCGTGAGTTCGTCGACTGCTTCGCGTGGACGTACAAAGAAATGCCTGGCCTTTCCCCTGAGGTAGCCGTGCATAAGCCGGCTATATCTCCTGATGCTAAGCCAGTCAAACAAGCTCCTCGAAGAATGAGAAGGGAGTTGGAAGAAAAGGTCATCGAGGAAACCAAGAAACTCATCGATGCCGGCTTCATCAGGGAAGAGAAATATGCAGACTGGATCGCATGCATAGTCCCAGTGAAGAAGAAAAATGGGCAGATCCGAGTTTGTGTCGATTTCAGGGACCTCAACAAGGCATGTCCTAAAGACGACTTCCCGCTACCGGTCATGGAAATGATGGTCGATGACACCTCAAATTACGAACTGTTCACCTTTATGGATGGCTCGTCTGGATATAATCAGATCAAGATGTCGCCTGAGGATGAGAAGCACACAGCATTTCGAACCCCGATCGGAATATATTGCTACAAGGTAATGCCATTCGGACTGAAAAACACAGGTGCTACATATCAAAGGGCGATGAATAATATCTTTGATGACCTAATCCATAAAGTCGTCGAATGCTATGTTGATGATCTGGTCGTCAAGACTAAAGCCAAGGCCGATCATATCCAAGATCTCAGGACTGTTCTCACCAGACTGAGGGAATATGATCTGAAGATGAATCCTCTGAAATGCGCTTTTGGCGTGTCATCGGGAAAATTCCTGGGCTTCATAGTCCGACATCGAGGGATCGAAGTTGACCCATCAAAGATAAAGGCCATCTGGAGATGCCCCCTCCGAAGAGTCTGACGCAGCTAAGATCTTTTCAAGGCAAGCTTGCTTATATACGGAGGTTTATCTCAAATTTATCGGGGAGATGTAGGCCCTTCTCAAAGCTCATGAAGAAAGGAGCTCCTTTTATCTGGGATGCCGAATGTCAAGCAGCGTTCGAAAGCATCAAACAATACTTGTTGCACCCTCCAGTGCTGGCCGCTCCCATTCTAAATAAGCCACTGATTCTCTACACTGCCGCGCTGGACGAGTCACTCGGTGCGCTCCTTGCCCAGAATAACGAGGAAGGAAAAGAAAATGCCCTCTACTACCTCAGTCGAACTCTAGTCGGGGCGGAACACAACTACTCCCCAATCGAAAAGCAATGCCTGGCTCTAATATTTGCTGTGAAGAAGCTGAGGCACTATTTGCTCGCTCATCGGGTTATGCTGATCTCCAAGGTCGACCCGCTCAAACACTTGATGACCAAAGCAAGCCTAGCCGGCAGAATGGCAAGATGGGCTGTCATGCTACTTGAGTTTGACATAGTTTACACTCCTCAGAAAGCAGTAAAAAGGCAAGCTCTTGCAGACTTTCTCGCTGCTCATCCCATACCAGAAGGATCGCCGCTAAATTGTGAGTTACCCGACGAACAAGTGCTGCACCTCGAGGAAGATGAGCCATGTTGGGAGCTCTACTTCGATGGAGCCTCGTCAATAAGGACCTCCAGTAAATCAAGCGTCCCGGAGATAAAAGCAGGGATAGGATTGGTGTTCATTACGCCATCAATGGGAACCCTACGGCGTTCTTTTGCTCTCACTGAGCCTCGGACAAATAATGAAGCTGAGTATGAAGCTCTGATAGCTGGTTTGGAGCTTGCCGTAGAAATGGGAATCCGTCGGCTACGGGTCTACGGTGACTCCCAGCTCGTCGTCAGCCAAGTAAGCGGCGATTATAAGATATACAAACCCGAGTTAGCTCGGTACAGAGGTCGAGTGGTGGAACTCATGAAACGGTTCACTCATATTGAACTAACGAGAGTCCCTAGAGCGTTGAACGGAAAGGCTGATGTACTCGCTCGCTTGGCCAAGGAGCTGGCTGATCCTGACATGGACGAAATTCTGATCACAGTCAGGAGCCGGCAAATTCTACCCCTAGTCTCTCTACGAGAAGAGGAAAGCGCGGAACAGAAGAGCAGTCCTGCGGAAGAAGTTTCGATCATCCAAGACGAGCCCGATTGGAGAGAACCCTTCATAGAGTACCTCCGATACGACAAGCTGCCTGAAGAAAAATCTGCGAGGATTCAGCTGAAGAAAAGAGCTCTCCGGTACGTGTTTGTAAATAACACGTTATACCGCAGGTCATATGACCAACTATGGCTCAGGTGTCTGTCATTGGCCGAAGCCCAAAAGGTCATGAAAGATGTCCACTCGGGCGTTTGCGGTGCTCACCAATCTGGCCCTAAGATGCGACTTCAAATCAAACGGCTTGGGTATTACTGGCCCACCATGATACGGGATTGCGGAGAGCATGCAAAGAAATGTTATATCTGCCAAATTCATGGTGATTTCATTCACAAGCATCCCAATCCGTTGCATCCTACGGTGGCGTCGTGGCCCTTCGAAGTCTGGGGCACCGACATTGTTGGCCCAATTGATCCTCCGTCATCTAAAGGACACCGGTTCATACTGGCCGCGACAGACTACTTCTCCAGATGGGCTGAGGCTGTCCTGCTAAAAGAAGTCAAGACAAAAGATATTCTGACATTCTTCCAGCATAATATTCTATACCGCTTCGGTACACCAAGAAGAATCATTTCTGACAACGGGCCTTCTTTCAAGAGCTTCAATGTCTCAAGGTTCGCTACTCAGCACAAGATAGACTGGAGATATTCCTCCATCTATAATCCAAGAGCCAATGGGCTAGCCGAAGCCTTCAATAAGACTCTATGCAAGCTCCTGAGGAAAAATGCTTCAGCCAACAAGAGAGACTGGAATCTCAAGCTTCACGAGGCATTGTGGGCATATCGTACCACGCACCGTACTCCAACTCAGTCCACTCCATACTCATTGCTCTTCGGAGTGGAGGCGGTCCTCCCCCTCGAAGTCGAAGTTCCAAGGTTAAGAATGGCCGTTCAGCATGAGTTGACAGAAGAGGAAAACGTGCTCCTTCGACTTGAAGAACTCGATGCCCTCGAAGAAAAGAGGCTCGCGGTGCAGCAAAATCTGGAGCTATACCGAGCCCAAATGTCACGGGCCTATGACAGGATAACCCGTCTCCGCGCTTTCAAGAAAGGTGAATTGGTGCTGGTCCTCAAAAGACCGATCATCCCCAATCGACATGCCAAGGGAAAATTCGAGCCGAACTGGGAAGGACCATACGTCGTCGAGAAAGTGTTCGACGGAGGATCCTACCAACTAATAAGTGCCGAGGGAGAAAGGCCCATGCCACCCATCAATGGCCGATATCTCAAGAAATACTACACATGAATGCTCCAAGTCGCAGGCGAATTGAGCACATCAGCCCTACGGTCTGGATCAGACATCCTGCAAAACCGTATACAATCTACGGGCGTAAATGACCCCTATTTCTCCCAAATCCTGCCAGTGAGACTACTTCAAAGTCCCACCAGCGGCCAAAAAAAAAAAAAAAAGAGAAAGAAAAAGGAAAAAAGAAGAAGAAGAAAGAAACGGTATGTCCACAAGCAAAATGGGCACGGATGAAAACCCGAAAGGGCTCCGTGAGTAAAAACAGCAGGACTACCGGCGAGTCTGTGAAAACCCGAAAGGGCGCAAACTCGTGAAAAGAGATGAAATACACTCGCAAAGTCCTCTCGACCTTGTGAGGAGAAACCCCCTGCGTGAGATCCTTACGACTCACAAAGGAGCAACACACTTAGGAATCCTCACGATTCCTAAGGAGAAAATACACCTGCGGGATCCTTACGACTCGTAGGGAGAAAATGCTTTTATGGGACCTTCACGGCCTATAAAATTGAAAAGCCTTAGGTGATAGGGACCCAAACCTATCTCCTAAGCCATCGTTCCCCAACGGGCAACGGCAAATGATGATTCGCTCCTGGCATTTCGCTTCAGTGTTAGCGGTGCTGATGCCGACCAAAAACCCAAATCCCAAGTCCTCCCGAGACAAATGATGAGTTGCTCTTGGCATTATTCCAGTGCAGCAATGCCGATGCCAAACAAGATCCAAATTCCAAGTCCCCAAACGACGAATGATGAGTTGCTCCTGGTACCATATTCCAGTGCAGCGATGCAGACGCCAACCAAATTCCAAATCCCATACCCCAACGGCGAATGATGAGTCGCTCCTGGTACCATATTCCAGTGCAGCGATGCAGACGCCGACAAAGTCCCGAAATTTTTCCGGCCCTACGGTCTGGATCATACATCCTGCAAAACCGTATACAATCCACGGGCGTAAAACAATCCCAATCTGTCCTAAGCAACCAAATCTAAATTCTCTCGGGGCAAATGATGAGTTGCTCCTGGCATTATTCCAATGCAGCAATGCAGATGCCAAACAAAAACCAAAATCCCAGAATCCTCTCAATGACAGATGATGATTCGCTACTGGTACCATATTCCAGTATAGCGATGCTGATGTCAACCCAAATCAACAAGTCAACTTCCACTCCGACACCGCAGAAAGCAGAGCAAGTCAGAATCCAATCTCGACACCGCAAGAAGCGGAGCAAGTCAAGTCTACCCCTGACATTGCAAGAAGCAGAGCAAGTCAAGTCAAGCACCGACCGTCCACGTCGCTAAAAGGGCAGCACCGACCGTCCAAGTCGCAAAAAGGGCAGCACCGACCGTCCACGTCGCTAAAAGGGCAGCAACGACCGTCCAAGTCGCTAAAATGGCAGCATCGACCGTCCAAGTCGCAAAAAGGGCAGCACCGACCGTCCATGTCGCTAAAAGGGCAGCACCGACCGTCCAAGTCGCTAAAAGGGCAGCATCGACCGTCCACGTCGCTAAAAGGGCAGCATCGACCGTCCAAGTCGCAAAAAGGGCAGAACCGACCGTCCACGTCGCTAAAAGGGCAGCACCGACCGTCCAAGTCGCTAAAAGGGCAGCATCGACCGTCCACGTCGCTAAAAGGGCAGCATCGACCGTCCAAGTCGCAAAAAGGGCAGAACCGACCGTCCACGTCGCTAAAAGGGCAGCATCGACCGTCCAAGTCGCAAAAAGGGCAGAACCGACCGTCCACGTCGCTAAAAGGGCAGCACCGATCGTCCAAGTCGCAAAAAGGGCAGCGCAGGATTCCTACAAAGCGGGAACCAGATCAATCCGGGCCAGGGGAAACGTCTATCACGGACACTCCATCTCGGAGTCATGTCAAGCAACGACCGTCCATGTCGTAAAAAGGGCAGTGCCAGCTTCCCAAAAAGCGGGAACCAAATCAGGTCGCCTCCAGGTAAAAGAAGATCCATCAATTTCATGCACACGACCCACATATGTGGTGTGCATTTATTGATGGGGGGCAATTTGTTGGGGTAAAAATTTACACCCCGGTTGACCAAGTCAAAATCAAAGTCAACCCCAAGCCAAGTGGGCCCAAGCCCAGATCCAGTGGGCCTATGCCCGGGTCGAGCCAGAACATGAAGCGGCCGGCCTCCGCCCATGCCAAGATAAAAATTTTGTAATAAATAATTTTGTTGTATTTCTTTCATTTTTATTTTGGATAAATGTAAGAAAAAATAGGCATAAAGCCAAATTTTTGTAAAGCCCATGGCTTATGTGCAAAAAGAAATGGCACATGAGTCATGGGATAGGCAGAATGCCATTTTGTGAAGCCCAAGGGGCTATGTGTAAAATGTGTAGCTTATAAAGGCAAGGATAATGAAATATCCCAACAACTTTTTCTCTCTAAAAAAAAAAAGTCTTAGAGCTGAGCTCTTTTCTTCCATCTTCAAGGTTCTAAACCTTTTCATTTTCTTTTGAATTTAAATCAAGAGTTTTACTCTTTCTTTTCCAAAACTAAGTAGTTTTCCACCACAAAACCCACAAAGGGGAACTCAGATCTCCCATCAGATCTAAAAAAAGGAGTGATTTTTAAAATCTCCTGCTTCTTGATCTTCAAGATCCGGCAAAGCGATAGGAGGAAGAAGAAGAACATCTTTCACTAAATCCCCCCCAAAAAAGAAGAAGAAGAAGAAGAAGAAGAAGAAGAAGAAGAACACTCAGGAGTCCAACTCCTCTTTGATTTCTCATCAGAGAAATCTTTTTAGGCTAAAAGCCTCTTTTTCTCGTCGGCGCTCAAGCGCAGAGCGCCCACGTGCCGACACGTGGCGCGCTTGCGCTCCAGCGCAAGCGCTCGAGCGCAAGTCGCCCTCGTGCCGACACGTGGCGCTCTTGCGCTCCAGCGCAAGCGCCCGAGCGCAAGTCACCCTGGTGTCGACACGTGGCGCGCTTGCGCTCCAGCGCAAGCGCTCGAGCGCAAGTCGCCCTCGTGCCGACACGTGGCGCTCTTGCGCTCAAGCGCAAGCGCTCGAGCGCAAGTCGCCCTCGTGCCGACACGTGGCGCGCTTGCGCTTAAGCGCAAGCGCTCGAGCGCAAGTCGCCTACGTGCCGACACGTGGCGCGTTGCGCTCCAGCACTCTGTGCTCGAGCACAAAGCGCCCACGTACCGACACGTGGCGCGCTCGCGCTCAAGCGCCTAGGCGCTGGCCCCACGCATCCTTTGGATGTCTTTTTCCTTTTTACTTATATATACATGTATATATATACATATGTATACAAATGTACACATACACATACTCCGCCACACTCTCCCCCTCAAAAAAATTTTCGGGCCGGGGCGCTGCCCCGAACCCCGCAAAGGGGCTGCTAGCCCCCTTGACCCCCAGCCCGCTATCCGGGTAGCGGGACCCCCGTAAAAACTCTGCGTGGCTCCCGATATACCCAAACCCCCCTTTCAAACAAAACACACGCACACCGCACATTGAGTTCGCATGACCAGTTTAACCCATTAATCGGAGGTTCCCTCTCCCCAAAGGCGAGGGATAATCAACGGCAGCTTAGTCCGCGGCTGCCGGAGATTCGGATCCCTACAATCATTAAACCCCAGCCTACCCTAGGCAGGGGGAATCTGTAGTACGCCTGACAAGCGTGCGCGTATTCCCATCTCAATGGGGTGACGAAAAACACCCTACATCCGTCTCATATCGAAGGTGGATCCTCTCAAATACTTGATGTCAAAGGCCATATTGATGGGGCGACTCGCTAAATAGGCCTTGCTCTTGATGGAGTTTTCGATAACTTATCAGCCTCTTAAGGCAGTGAAAGGCCAGGCCATCGCCGACTTCCTCGCCGAGCATCCGATACCTGCAGATTCTCCTCTGAATTGCGAACTGCCAGACGAGCATGCGTTTGACACGATTAACGGGAGTGATACCTGATGGGAACTTTATTTTGATGGAGCATCTTCCATGAAAAAGCGCAAACAAAGCACCCCCATAATCAAATCAGGGGCAGGCTTCATCTTCGTAACTCCACAAGGAGGGATACTGCGCTTTGCTTTCTCCTTAACAGAGCCGAGGACAAACAATGAAGCCGAGTATGAAGCTTTGATAGCAGGTCTCGAGATCGCCATCGACATGGGGATTGAGAACCTCCTCATATACGGAGACTCCCAATTGGTCGTTAGTCAAGTAAACGGCGATTATCAAACGTGCAAGCCAGAGTTGGTAAGGTACGGCGAGAGGGTGCAGCAACTGCTGACCCAAAAATCTTCCTACGCCCTGGAAAGCATATCGCGTGTGGAAAATAGCAAGGCGGATGCGTTAGCCAAGCTCGCTAAAGAACTGGCTGACGAGAGCCTCGATGACGTGAGGATCATTGTGCAAAGCCGTCAGGTTCTTGTGCCGGCAGAAATATCTCCGCAGTCGTCCGAAGAAAAGGGAGCGACCGAGCAAATGGCTCTGCAAATAAAAGACCAGGAAAAGGCTGAGGATTGGAGAGAAGTCTTTATAGACTACTTCAAATCCCGTCGAACACCTGAAGATGCGTCCTCAAGACATCAGCTTACGAAACGAGCTTTGTCTTTCGCCTTCGTCAATGATACTCTGTACAAGAGATCATTTGATTCTCTGTGGTTAAGATGCCTGGGACCTGAAGAAGCAAAGAGAGTCATTCAAGAAACTCACGATGGACTCTGTGGTTCTCACCAAGCTGGGCCGAAGATGAAGCTGAAGATCAAACAGATGGGTTATTATTGGCCTACGATGATTCAAGACTGCCTCGAGTATGCGAAGAAATGCCACTCGTGCCAGATCCATGGCGACTTTATCCACCAGCATCCAAATCCACTACATCCAACGGTGGCTAGCTGGCCGTTCGAAATGTGGGGGACTGACATAATCGGCCCCATCGAACCAGCATCGTCCAGAGGACATCGATTCATTTTGGCGACAACTGATTACTTCTCCAAATGGGCAGAAGCAGTACCGCTGTGGTAAGTGAAGACAGAGAATATACTCCATTTCTTCAAGACGCACGTGATTTATCTATTCGGCACTCCGCGACGGATTATCTCCGATAACGGGCCAGCCTACAGAAGCCACAAAATCAGTCGCTTCGCACAACAACACAACATAGACTGGAGATACTCATCAGTCTATAATCCCCGAGCTAACGGTCTAGCTGAGGCTTTCAACAAGACCTTGACAAAGATCGTGAAAAAGACGGTGTCACGAAATAAGAAAGACTGGCATGAGAGACTGCATGAAGCTCTTTGGGCGTATCGAACTACGTTCAAGACGGCCACGGACACAACTCCATACGCATTGGTATTCGGTACAGAAGCGGTACTCCCCCTCGAGATAGAGTTACCCTCTCTACGAGTGGCAGTTCATTACGAGCTAACGGACGAAGAGAATGCTCACCTTCGGCTTGAGGAGCTCGATGCCCTTGATGAAACCCGGCTCATAGCGCAACAAGATCTAGAGGCTTATAAAGCAAAGATGACGCGCTCATATGAAAGATTGACTAGGCCAAGGACATTCCGGCAAGGCGAACTCGTGCTAGTGGTCAAAAGACCTATGATCCCCAATCGCGCAAAGCGGGGGAAATTCGAGCCAAACTATGAAGGCCCGTACATCATAGACAAAGTCTACCAGGGTGGAGCCTATCTACTCATGGACATGCATGGAGAAAGGCCCTTCAGGCCAATAAATGGTCGCTTCCTGAAGAAATACTACGCCTAACGAGTCACGACCTAGGTCAATGATAGATGACGACGACTATGTCCGCTCGCTATCTTCCTAAGCCTAAACTCTGTAAGTAGTAACCGGCTTCCTTAACAACGGACCGAAATGTCCTTAAACTAACAATGGACCGAAACGTCCTTAAACTAACGACGAACCGAAACGTCCTTAAACTAACGACGGACCGAAACGTCCTTAAACTAACAACGGACCACTATATCCTAAAACTAGCCGTTGACCGAGATGTCGATAAACTACGGTGGATTGCAGCATCCCAAAGCTGATACAAAAAAAGAATGAAAAAAGAAAGAAAAAGAAAACGGTATGTCCATAAGCAAAATGGGCACGGATGAAAACCCGAAAGGGCTCCGTGAGTAAAAACAGCAGGGCTACAGGCGAGTGTTGTGAAAACCCGAAAGGGCGCAACCTCGTTAGAATAAAAAAAAGAAGAGAAAAAAAAATGGTATGTCCACAAGCAAAAAAGGGCACGGATGAAAACCCGAAAGGGCTCCGTGAGTAAAAACAGCAGGGCTGCCGGCGAGTTTTGTGAAAACCCGAAAGGGCGCAATCTCATTAAAAGACACTTGCAAGGTCCTCTCGACTTTGTAAGGAGAAACCACCTGCGTGAGATCTTTATGACTCACAAGGGAGCAACACACTTAGGGATCCCCACGATTCCTATGGAGAAATTACACTTGCGATATCCTCAAGACTCGTAAGGAGAACCCTCTTATGGGACCCTCACGGCTCATAAGATTCAAAATTCTTAAGCTACAGGGATCTGAACTTGTTCTTAAGCAGCCCCCACAACCTCCGATACTTCCCTGCAAGCGGCTCAACACTGACCCTTGTATACAATCCACGGGCGCGAATAAACATTTCCCTAACGAAGTCCCATCCGTGACTAGGGATATGTTTACATGGTGAACAACCCTTATAAGTCCTCTCGACTTATAAGGAGAAAACCCTCTTGTAAGATCCTTACGACTTATAAGAGAACATGCACTTAGGGATCCTCACGATTCTTAAGGAGAAAACGCACCTACGAGATCCTCACGATTCGCAGAGAGAAATACCTTTATGAGACCCTTACGGCTCATGAAGTCAAAAGCCTTAGTCGACAGGATCCTAACCCTGTCTACTAAGCCACCTTTGTTCGACATCGACTAAGGCAAATGATGATTCGCTCCTGGTAATATCCCAGTTGTAGCGGTGCTGATGCCGAAATCGGTGTCTAATCCCAAACTTGCAGCGAAAAGCCAGCAAGCCACACATGCATACGAAATAGCCGAAATGATGGGGGCAACTTGCAAATAAAAAGTCAGCAAGTAAAAATGTATGCATGCAAAATAGCCGAAATGATTCGGCAAGTCGCAATAAAAAACAGCGAGTAAAAATAAAACAAATAGCCGAAATGATTGGGCACCGCAAAAAATAGCCGAAATGATTGGGCAATCGCGACCTTCGCGATATTAAAGCTGAAATGATAGAGCATCGCGGAAAGAAATAAAAAAAATGAAATTTAGGCCCTACAGGTGATATCACATCAACCCCTGTATACAATCCAGGGGCGCAAAAAAAGAAGGAATCATGCCTTTCCTCCTCAGGTTTCATCAGAAGAAGAAGCCAGATCTCAACGGTTCACAGATGGCATGGATATCATCTCAACATTCGTCTCATTACAACAGACACAACATAAAGCAAAGTGGAACAACGGCAACTCCCAGTTCCATGACTCGGTGGTGCACAGATGACCGACGGTCAAACCCCGGCCCCGTGAAATGCGGATGAATTCAACCCTTCCGGGTCCTCGCAGAGCACGGCAGTGAACCCGTGTGAAGCATCCAGAGCGGAGCCTAGTCCTCCCCAAACACGGCAGTGAACCCGTGGGAAGCATCTAGAGCAAAATTCCTGGTCACGTGGAACGCGGATAATGTCAACTCTGACCCCGTGGGAAACGTCCAGAGCGAAGCCCGGTCCTCGCCGAACACGGCAGTGAACCCGTGGGAAGTATCCAGAGCAAAATTCCTGGCTACGTGGAACGCGGCTTATGTTAATCCTGACCTCGTGGGAAACGTCCAGAGCGGATCCTGGTTCTCGCGGAGCACAGCAATGACCCCGTGTGAAGCATCCAGAGCGGAGCCTGGTCCTCGCCGAACACGGCAGTGAACCCGTGGGAAGCATCCAGAGCAAAATTCCTAGCTACGTGGAACGCGGCTTATGTCAATCCTGACCCTGTGGGAAACGTCCAGAGTGGATCCTGGTCCTCGCAGAGCACGACAATGACCCCGTGTGAAGCATCCAGAGCGGAGCCTAGTCCTCGCCAAACACGGCAGTGAACCCGTGGGAAGCATCTAGAGCAAAATTCCTGGCTACGTGGAACGCAGCTTATGTCAATCCTGACCCCGTGGGAAACGTCCAGAGCGGATCCTGGTCCTCGCAGAGCACGGCAGTGAACCCGTGTGAAGCATCCAGAGCGGAGCCTAGTCCTCGCCGAACACGGCAGTGAACCCGTGGGAAGCATCTAGAGCAAAATTCCTGGTTACGTGGAACGCGACTTATGTCAATCCTGACCCCGTAGGAAATGTCTAGAGCGGATCCTGGTCCTCGCAGAGCACGGCAATGACCCCGTGTGAAGCATCCAGAGTGGAGCCTGGTCCTCACCGAACACGGCAGTGAACCCGTGGGAAGCATCCAGAGCAAAATTCCTGGCTACGTGGAACGCGGCTTATGTCAATCCTGACCCCGTGGGAAACGTCCAGAGCGGATCCTGGTCCTCGCAGAGCACGACAATGACCCCGTGTGAAGCATCTAGCGCGGATCCTGGTCCTCTCCGAACACGGCAGTGAACCCGTTGGAAGCATCTAGAGCAAAATTCCTGGCAACGTGGAACGCGGCTTATGTCAATCCTGACCCCGTAGGAAACGTCCAGAGTGGATCCTGGTCCTCGCAGAGCACGACAGTGAACCCGTGTGAAGCATCCAGAGCGGAGCCTAGTCCTCGCCGAACACGGCAGTGAACCCGTGGGAAGCATCTAGAGCAAAATTCCTGGTCATGTGGAACGCGGATAATGTCAACTCTGACCCCATGCGGAACGCGGATAATGTCAACTCTGACCCCGTGGGAAACGTCCAGAGCGGAGCCTGGTCCTCACAGAACACGGCAGTGAACCCGTGGGAAGCATCTAGAGCAACCCCTGACTCCGTGAAATGCGGATAAGGGCAACTTCACCCATCACTTGTGGGTCCTCACGACTCGTAAGGGAGCAAATTCTCTTGTGAGATCCTTACGACTTTCAAGAGAAAACATGCACTTAGGAATCCTCACGATTCTTAAAGAGAAACCACACCTACGGGATCCTCTCGACCGGTACGGAGAAAATTCTTTATGAGACCCTCACGGCTCATAAAGTTGAAAAGTCTTAGGAGGCAGACTTTAACCCTGAATCCTAAGCCATCGTTGTCCTGCAGAGAAATTGAGATAGACTATCCACAGAATACATTCAGTCAAAGAGATACACCATCGTGAAGAAGAAATATGTCTTTTATTCACGAACCAAAATAAATACAAAGTACAATTCGTGGAAGAAACAAAAAAAAATATACTCTTATTCAGGAGTATGTACAAAGAAAAAAAATATATCTACAAGTCTTCAAGTCAGCGGGCGATTTAGCAGATTGGTCAGCTCATCCCTCTTTCGCTGAGCCTCGCCTTCGTGATTCAATATCGCCAAAAGACAGGCCTCCGTCTGAGCTTGCTGGGCCTGATATGAGGCAAGCCGACCTTCAAGCTCTTTCTCGGTAGCTTTGTGAGCCTCAACCCTTTCACGAGTGAACACGGCGGCTTTGTCGATGGCCACCACCTCCTTGATGGCCTCTTGAAGCACTCGCCAGAGTTCATACGCTTTGTTGACTTTGGCCGTAAGGTTGGCTTGGAGCTCGTTCAGCGCCTTAGAAGCCAGCTCCCTCTCTGAAAATTTGTGGCCGAGCCTCTTCTCGCACGACACCATGTTCTCCGCGCACCGCTCTATCAAACCCCGCAAGCCCGCCTTCGCAGTCACAGCCTCCGAAGAAAGGCGGGTACATTCAAGCACGTGAAAGCAAGCCTCCACCTGCCGGCAAAACTCAACCCAGACTTGCACCACTGCTTCGCTATGATAAGTGGCAAGAAAGGGAAGAGAGCCGTTAGCTTCGGCAGCAAATGCTTCGGCCCCAGCACGAAGCTCTTCGATCAAAGATGACAGAGAGGCGAGGCTTAGCTTGGCCATCCGTTCCGTGGCTCTCAGAGCGTAGGGGTCGGGTGGCATAGTGATGAGCGACTCCAACGTAGTAGGAACTGGCAGAGCTATTCAGATTTATAAACAGTCAGCTGAATGTGTAAGCAAAAGAACAAATGGAACAATGTTGGGACTTTACTTACCCACGGTCATGCAAGAAGGAGCTGAAGACTCCCCTGGCCCTTCAAGAACCTCAACCTCATCATCGGCCTCCATGACTGTAAAGGACATCAATGTCATTTTGCGAAATAATAGCAATGCTGTGAAAAGAAGGTAGACAACACTAACCTTGCCCAGAAGAAAGGACGATGCGCTGAGGAGATATTGCTTGTGGAGCAGCCATCTCCAGCAGGCGCTGAAATGACTGCCTGGGAGACAAGTCGGCGATCGAAGCCGCCAACCCGCACAATTCTAAAAAGACAAAAGAGTTCAGATAACGGAAAGATTACTAATTTAAAATGTAAAAGGTTACCTTCGACGCTCCTCCCATTCTGAGCTGGAGGGATAGCAGCTTCAACGGCCTCCGCCGCAACCTCTGAGCCGCCCTCAGGGAGAGCTATTGGGACAGCGATCACCAAAGGTGCCTCCCCCAAGGGAGCAAGTGCTTCGGGAATAGGAGCCACCACAGGAGGCTCTATCGCGAGAGGGACAGTTTCATCTTTCCCCTCCACACTGAGCAGTGTTTCACTGGGGGTATCAACAGGCTCTACGGTCAGTGAACCTGTGGGAACCCCCCCATCGCCGAAGTCTCTGCACAGTTCACGCAAGGATAAGAATACATATATACGCGCGCAGACAATATGAAGTATTACAAAGAAATATAGGAACATACCAATGCGCAAGGAAGCTTTCAATATAGCTTGCTCAAGCCGATGCTCCTTCCTAAGAAGGTGTGCTCGCCGAGGTCCGAGGGTGGACTCATGGCCGCCGGTCCACAGTGAAAGCGCATCCGCGGCATCCTCCGAAGCAGCCTGTTTAAGGGCCCGTTCACCCCATTTCTCCAGAGGGCCGATGAATCGTCGTCGGATCCACAGAGGGTCTTCATAAAAGATGACGGCGGGATAAGGCTTCTTTGGAATCCTTACGTTCTCCGACTCGTCTTGAGAACGTCTTATAGCCTCAGCCAATTGTGCGGCTTCCTCGGCAGTTGAATTTGGAAAAAGCAGGCCAGCATCCGACTCTTGCAGGGCCAATGGTTCGTCCTGAAGAATGGGCTCAGGCATCCGACTCTTGCAGGGCCAATGGTTCGTCCTGAAGAATGGGCTCAGAATCTACTAAAGAATCGAGCAAGTTGGTAGCCACTTTCCTCCGCCGCTTGGATCCAGAGCCGACCGCCGAGGACGACTGTTTCCTCCCCTATGGAGCCTTGGCGCGACGCCGACCCACTTCGCCTTCAACGCCTTCACTACTAACGCCCTTGCTTGGCGCTGCGACTGAGGACAACACGGCCATTGTCGATGCCGCGGGCGGTGGTACTGCTACTGGCGCCCTTTTATGTTGGTGATAGTGCCCTCATAGTCAATTATTGGATCGCAGGTACGCGATTGCAATGATTGCGGAGGACCTATACCGGTAGGACAGTCTTACTCAAGATGATAGTATGCTATCTGGTTTGTCTTTATCAGTCGTGTACATGTTCAGGTGACTGATTACATGTTACACTTTGACAGAGCCCTTAGGATCTTGCTTTACCACCAACAGTATGATGGCGATCATATACGTGAGAGTTGGGTGGTTTATACGCATATCCTTATTTGTGGTCCCTAGTCGTGGGAGTTTCGAGACAGGGCATCGATACTCCGGAGTAGACTAGTGTATACAGTCGAGACCCCGACGAGGGGCGGTGGCCGGTCTCACAAGCCACTGGTGTCAGTTGGATCACCTAAGACGTATACATGTGCTCATTGGGTTATGAGTACACCGGACAGGACTCGCCGGGAATCTGCTAGTTAGTATTATATCTATCGTCAGATAGCAGTTCCCTGGTGACATGTGTACAGGTTAGTTCATCGACCTGAGGTCGTCATTTGTCTCGTGTGAGTTCCCACTGTGCTTTGATTTCTACCCTACCACGGCTCAAAGGAGTCGTGCAAACAGGTAGCTTTTGGGTACAGTCCCGAGCCATATGGAAGCACGTGAGCGGATCGGCAGGGGATTCGTCTCTCCCGGTATTGGGGGCGAGATCGTGCTGTGTCTAGGAGAGCCATTACACAAAGCCCACGGCCGTGGCAGGAGATTTACTGGTAGGTACTCCAGTAGTATCTCAGGGTGTTATTGGGCTTCACTCCGACACGACTTATACTGCTATTGGGGGTCTGACGTTACTAGCCCCCTAGGCAGATATGCGATACTCATAGACGAACGGACCGGACTGTATATACATTGTCACTGTTAGGCTCAGTAGGGTTTTCCGGATGAGTGCGCTCATCGGCATCCCTTGAGGTCAGTCCATGGGCAGCCGTTACGCATTGCTAGTGCCACTGACGGTTTGTGGTTAAACCCACTGCCAGGGTACTGACGAGTCATTAGAGTCCCCCACAGACAGTTTCCCAAGTTCAGGCGAAACGTTGTAGAGGCCGTATGGTTTTATGGCAGGGTTTGGAAAATGCACGTGCGTTTACGCACGTGTTATTTTTCGGGCAGATAATACTGGTCGGCTTTGGTTTAAGCCGGATCCGAGTATTATATTGAGTAGGTATAATATCTTTGTCTCAGTTGCATTTGTATTCGGGCGTAATACAAATGCGGGTATATTTATACAGTTTCGGGGTTATCCTGAAAGTCGTTTCAGGATCACTTTTAGAAGTTGCCAGTTTCCAGTTTTCTATCAGCCGTCTTTTAACATTTGGTTAAAGACGGGTTTATCTTTTCTTGAGATGAGTGTGGATTCTTCTAGAAGATTCTAGAGTGAGTGACTTGACATGGTGAGTCATTAGTGCATTAATGGTGCCATTAATGCTTGATGACTAAGGTTGTTTTGATTCATTGTTTCTAAATGAGTCATGCTTTTCTTTAATGATCAAGATAAGCTTCTTGTTTATTGTCACCCCCCCTTGATTGCTCCTACCTTCACCTCCCTCTTCTACTTATATGGCCGGCCACTATTTGTGAGAGAGAGAGAGAATGATTTCATTTTTGGAGAGAAAAGACTATGGTTAAGGGTGCATGGAAATTTCATTACCTCTTTCATTCCATCACCCGATAAAAATGGCAGCTTCATTTACCGATCGTCCACGGACTTGGACAAAGTGAGACAAAGTCATCTACTCATTCTCTACATCATTCTTGGTCGTCTCTTTTGGAAAACTTGACGATCGAGTTGCCTCAAGTCAGAGGCGGGAGCCCGTTTAAAGAATCATCGATGTGGTGCCACTTCGACGAGGATATCGGAGATCGACGAGATCGGAGTAGCCGCAACGGAGCGTGGGATGATGGTTAAAGAACGAAGGACTCGGATCGTTCGGTATAACCTTTCTACACTCTTTACAGTTTGTTAGTTTAACAATAATGGAAGATCCGGGTTAAAGTATACGATAGCGCCAGTTTAAAAGTTTTTGTTCCGCATTTGGCGTCTGTAGACTGCCGGGGCGCTAGCGTAGACTTACAGTGGTATCAGAGCCTAACCATTTTGCTATACTAACTTGTACTAACGCGTTTAAAATATCGATCCGACCGGAAATCGAAAATTGCAAAATCCAAGATTGACAGTTTCTGTTAATTTTAAAACTGGTCCAAATGTCATTTTGACCATACCAGAAAATTATGCAGGGTTTTTTAGGAAAACTGGAGAAATTCGACAGAGTGATTTTACTGTTCCGCCGCAGATCCGCGGCCCAAGCATGGGTTTGGCCGTGGATCCGCCGCAGGAATGTGACTTCACTCGGCCAAATTTCTACAGTGCATTCTATGTTGGAAATTGGGGTTTTTGGTATATATCGTTTGGGCCCAGGTTTTGTTACTGTTCACCAGTAAGTCGTGGGGCCCACTTTTTGATATTTGGTCGATCGAAATTTAAACACGTTAGTTTACAGTGCTTACATTATATCTCCGACTGGGAATGTCATTTGATCGGTAAACCGCGTCTGATTGCTATAGTTCTTTTAGACGGGTTTGCGAACGTGACATTCGCGTTGATGTTCTGTGTTGTGCTGTGATGTTGCGGATTTGTCGTGGTGGATAGCAGTGTGCAATGGTAGTACAGTTTGTGTTTATTTGTACATTTGATATTGCGGGGCGAGCGTTCAACTTGTGGGCTGCCGTCACTGCCTGTTGTATAATATTCTTTTGGGGCACGACCAGGTTGCGGTCGATGTACCTATTGTACTATTTTTCATTACTGTACTAGGTTTTGCCCCGCGACGGAGTGCACGGATAGCCGGGTTCTGGGGGGCAACGGGTCCGCATCTCATGGCTTTGAGTGGCAGAGGGGTCCCACTC
The DNA here is from genome assembly GCA_030015575.1 of Agapanthus africanus. Lineage (NCBI taxonomy): Eukaryota > Viridiplantae > Streptophyta > Magnoliopsida > Asparagales > Amaryllidaceae > Agapanthus > Agapanthus africanus. The sequence continues at coordinate 141,528,303 of JASDDO010000008.1, forward strand.
TAGAATTGGCAGACTATTCGCCGCACTCGTAGGGGGTACAGGTTGACCTAAGGAGGGGTGCCCAAGCTTACCGGATTCCGTGAAGTGCTGGGTGGTCCATTCACTATGCTGTAGGGGGCTGCTGATTGGTGTCAAAACTTGTAATTACCGCAATCAGAAACGGCGTCGCTTCGCAGCTAGCCGGTGAGTGCGGGTCGATCCACAGAGACGGGTAAATTTCTTTATTGTGTTTTAACGAGTTGATTATATTTGTCGTTTTGGTTTTATAAAAATCTAGATCTAAAACTTAATTAATCTAATTTAAATTCTTGCTAGGGTTAGGCTTAGAGGAAGTTTTGGAGATTGATGTTTCCTCACCGCTTTCAATACCGTATTTTAGATCCATTAGGTGTTAAGATAATTATCGATAAAGTGGATACGACTCTTTTGGGAAGATGTCTTCTTCCTCTAGATTCGTATCCTTCCTTTATCGTTAATTACCCTAACCCCCATGGAAAACGCGCGCAACCGGGCCTTTATACTGCGGTTCACCGTTACCTCGAGGGGTAGGGTGCCGCAGGGAGCGGTTGTGCGCGCATGCATGGAGTTCTTAATTGGATAGTTTAATATGGCATTGAAAGGGGTGAGAGATTTCATCTCTCAACCCTTTCCCTAAGGCTAACCCTAACAAGCGAGGAGACTACTCGCTCATTAGGGGATGAAATAACATTAAATTAAAAGAACAGAAATAAAATACTTACTAATGGTGATGGCTCCCTCCAAGCGATAAAGAACAGATCTGAATGTCACTTCCAGAATTTCTGAATTTTATTTATTGAAAAGAGGCATACAATTTTTAGATCTAAAATTACAATTTATAGGAAAATAAGAAACCTAGGGTTACAGACTCTCGCGCACGTGAATTTACAGATTTGACCCCTGAAAATCCTAACATAAACACCGACGCACCGACGCACTCAAATTGCACCGACACGGGCTCTGTATGGCCGCGGAACCGCGGCGCCAGGTAGGGTTTGGCCGCGGTTCCGCGGCCAAGTAAGGGAGTTGGGCCTTGTGGTTTCTGGGCTTGGTTCACTAGCTCATTGGGCTTCTGTTTCTTCACTTGTTTTCTTTTTTGGGCTTCTGGTTCTTCTCCAGATTTTTAGCGAAGACTTGTATTGGGCTTTTTAACCGTTTCACTTAACTTTTTGGACCTTGCACTGTTCTTCGACTAAGCTTGACTAGGATCCGTCTACTTGTTGGTCAGAAAGTCCCTTTTCTGTTGTTTTGTGTCTTTTTCACTGTATTTGCTCCAGAAACCTGTATCCTGTAATATGCAACAAACGTGCGTCAAGAGTACCTGTTTATTTATAAAAAGGGTAAGAATAGGGGAATGATAAATGCAATATTATGGTCTGAACAAATACCCCCAAACTTACCTTTTGCTCGTCCTCGAGCAAACTTATTATTTTATTCACTACAAAAAACCTAACCGCACTTTCGCAGGGAAACGCGATTGCACTGAGCACGTGCAACAAGCCGTTAAACCTCTAGGTGTCCCTAGTAGGAGGAGTGTTGTCTCCTGAGGGTTTTCAGCGGATACTACCCACAAAATCCTATCAATTCGGCCCATTGACTTTTGTTCTCCAATTTGGTTTTTCTAACAAGGAATTCTATTATCTTTTGACTCACAAATTATCCACCCATATTCTTCACGCTTCCTCATTATTTAACTTAAGATTATATATGTTATGTAGACCTACTTAGCTTTCGGCATCTCTTAAGTTTTCTTTCTAGGGTTACATCTCCACTTAGGAATTTCTATCAACTCTATTAAAGATACAAGTTCTATTCTTTATTCCTTTCTCTCATCTAAATTCCAATCACATACCCCTACGTGCGTGTATAGATCACCCCTACACTTGGAAATTCAAATTAAGCAATCAACCCCTTGTCCGTTGTCCAAAGTACTAATTAGTGGTGAATTTAAATGAAATTTGCTTACACATCCTTCATGCGACCGTTAATACTTCTTGAGGTACCAACGACCGATTACAAAATGCGTTTGCACTTTAAAGCATACTTCCTAGTCTTTGCAACACCCAAGGTTTTAGCAGTGACTCCCAAACCAGTTGGTCTAAGGCACTAGGTGATAAAGCACCCTTGCTAAATATTTTTCTATTTTTGCAGCCTTAAGTAATCACAAAAACCAGTGTCCATTTTTTTCTTTATTCACACTTTTTCATACTAAGGACTTTAGACAAGAGCCTTTCAAGGTCTCTTCTACTATTCCAAGTTTCAAGGTGCGTGATTGTGCAAATTATAGGGTATACGTTTTCAGAATCTAGACTTAAGCTAGGAACTATTTTTCAAACTTATACTTTAATTAGAACATCAATACTCTTCCCTCATTTTGACTTAGCCAAAGAAGTGAACCTAAAATTTGCCTATTTCTAAATAAACTACAAGGTATATACTTTCTACTGTTAAACTTTAAGGGAGGTTATCTTTAGGGTTTTTAATTCACTAAGTCTAAGATCTAGTTTTTCCTAGTTAGTTGACCTATTTGTCAAACTCTAGTCAATTAGCCAAAATTGAATACATTAATTTTTGAAATTTTTCAAATTTTTATGGGTTTTAAAATAAGTATGCAAATGCAAACATATGTACAAATGAATGCGAAGGAAGAAGACGTACCGAGCATACCCCCAAACTTGAACTTGACAGTGTCCTCACTGTCATGCTAAACCAAGAGGGTCAAAATACCGATACTCCCCTGTTTATTTATTTATAATTTTTATATTTTATTTAAGAAAAACAAAAATATGTACAAAGAGGCCCTCCCCCAAACTTCATTTAAACTATGTTAGACATTACTGCCAAACTTTGCATCGGCCAAAAATCAATACCAACCATTTGAAAAATTTATTAGTAAAGGATATTGGTTGGTGGAAAAATAAGTTGTGGTGGTCCGCAAAGAATTTGGGAAGATAGAAGTAGTGGTATGGGAGGTGTGGAGGGGAATATACAGGTGATGGTGATGCATCGAAACGAGAATGCGAATGATCAGCAATCAGTGGAGTGTTGGCATTCTCGTACCTTATTAAAAGAAAGGGGGGTATTTCAACTTCTAAGGGAGGAAGTTGACTCACCACAATACCCCCAAGATGTTCCTGTGGGTCCTCTATTGACATGGCATCATCCATCACATGTGTATGATATTCACTTATGAGGAAACTTATCTCCTCGATGTCCGCCATAGTCCAACTGGAAACTTGCCGCCTATCTTGTAAGACTTTTAAAATAGCGTTCTCTTGCTCGAAGGCTAGAGAGGCTGATATGATAATGGGAAAAGTCTCATTCTCACCTATGTAAGCAAATCTACGGTGAGACGGCAAGGGCGTGAGTTCGAGTTTTGGAGGTGAAAGAATCATTGCGGAATCTACCTCGAACTCAAAGGACTCCAACACTGGTTCGAAATCACTGCAGACAACCGATTCGGACGGCTCGACTAACTCATCCAGCAATTCAAACGACTCATATTCGGGCTGTGAGTCGTCGTCATCCGAAAAAGTGAAACATTCATAATCAACTTCGGTTGTGTCAACGGTAGTAGGCTCACGGAGGGACGCACTAGTGGCGTCAAAACTGTCTTCATCAAATAGAAATCTCTCAAGCTCGCAGTCCTCCTGCGTGATTTCGTGAATATAGCAAACTTCTCGTGTACTTGTTTTAGGCACGTGGGGCAGACTTCCCATCTTATAAATATTGAACTCACTAGACCTTTTTCCGAAGGATAGAGTCATGGAGCCATTGCGACAATTTATTACTGCATTGGAAGTGGCCAAAAATGGTCGACCAAGAATCACCGGAATTTGGTTTATCGGGTTGGCAACAGGTTGTGTATCCATAACGATAAAATCAACGGGGAATATGAATTCCCCGACTTTGATCAACACATCCTCTAGTTGACCCCTTGGATAGGTGATTGATCGATCAGCCATTTGGAGAGTGCAACGAGTGGGTTTCAACTCTCCAACCCCTAATTGTTCGTACACGGAGTAAGGAATCAGGTTAACACTAGACCCAAGATCTAAAAGTGCTTGATTAATTTTCTTATCCCCAATTGTAATGGAAATCGTAGGACAGCCGGGGTCCTTTCGTTTTTGGGGTAAGGTTTGATGGTGGTTAATAGCATTGCTCACTGCACTAGCCACTAGCACTTTCTTGGGTACTTGAGATGCTTTTCTCTTTGAAGTGCATAATCCCTTTAAGATTTTCGCGTATGAAGGGACTTGTTGGATAGCATCCAAGAGAGGTATATTTATGCTAACCTGTTTAAATATTTCCACAATCTTCTCCACTTGTGTATTTGGTTTACTAGGACTCAACCTGTTTGGAAATGGTGCATTTTGAAAATTAGGTGAGTCAAATGTTTGTGGGGCAGACTGTGGATTAGGAACGGATCCCGGTGTAGATGTGTTCGTGTTGTTAGAAATGGGTCCGTTCGAGTCAAAAGAAGTAGAGCCGTGTGAAGGGTGGAGAATAGGCTCTAAAGAAAAAGGTGAAGAAGGAAGTGAAGAAAATGAAGAAGGGGAAGAAGAACCACCGGCGGGAGTGTCATCATTAGTTTCCACATTATTTTGCAACTCTCTTCCGGATCTCAACGTGGTCACCGCATTTACATTGTGATTGTGATATGCGTTTTGTGCGTGACCGGGATTGGGCATTGGTTGAGATGGAAGCTTTCCCTTTTCTCTCTCGCTCAACGCAGCAGTTAATTGTGCAATTTGTGCCTCAATAGATTTGATACTTTGATCGTGTGAGGCATTGTTATTCATTAAAGATTGCACATAACTTTCAAATCTTGCTGCGGATTCTGTAGATTGCTTGAGAAATGCTTCAAGACTTTTCTCGAGCGAGCTATCCTTATCATCATTAGGTTGAACCAAGTTGTTCATTTGATTTGTATAAGGTTGTTGTTGGAAAGGTTGCTGTATTTGAGTTTGTAAGGGTGCTTGTTGTTGTTGTGGAGGAGCTCTTTGAAAATTGTTATTCCCTTGGAACTGTTGATTTGGGTGACTCCTCCACCCCTGGTTGTATGCCGAAGAGTACGGATCGTTTCTTTGTCGTTGCTGAAATGCAGCATTGACTTGATCCTGTCCTTGAATAGGTGCATTATAAGGACATTCTTCGGTTAAATGCGATGGGTTCGAACAACAAGCACAAACAGTTCTTGTGGGTAGAGTAGGGGCAGGAGAAGTCGATGAGATTTTTGTCTCAATGGCTTCTAGCTTTTTCATAAGTGAGGCCATCTCGGCCTTCATAGCTATCGACATATCTATTTGATGTATGCCTGCCCTAGATTGACCAACTGAAGAAGATGATGTGGTCTTGGTACTCTCCCATTGAATTGTTTGCTCACTTAGGTCCTCAAGAAACTGCCAAGCTTCGTCGCTAGACTTGGAGAGAAAATAACCTTGACATATTGTTTCTAGCAACTGCTTCGTTGCTGCGTTCAATCCCTCGTATAATGTTTGGCAAAGTTGCCACTTTTCTATCCCATGATGAGGGCATTGAACAAGTAGGTCTTTAAATCTCTCGAAGCACTTCCAAAATGGTTCGGAAGGAAGCTGTGAAAATTGTATAATTTCGTTTCGGATTCTGGCAGTTTTGTGGTGAGGATAGAATTTTTTTAGAAAAGCTCTTACAAACTCGTCCCAATTTCTAATAGAATGTGATGCGGTGCTGTATAGCCACTTCTCGGCTAGGTCACATAAGGTAAAAGGAATGACCCTTAGCCTTATTGCGTCATCACTTAATTGGGTTGTCTTCATCATGGCGCAAACGTTTTGGAATTTATTAATGAAAATATATGCATCTTCAGATTCCAAACCATGAAACTTAGGCAGCATATTGATGAAGTGTGGTTTTATTTCAAAATTATCCCCATTCGCCGGTGGGGGTGAAAGACATGTAGGTAAGGAAGTGCAGACGGGGTAGAAGAGATCCTGGAGCGCGACTCGTGCGGGCGCTACAACAGGCGGAAGATTCGGGTTATTCTCACCTGGCGGAGGTGGAATCATTCCCGTCGGTAAGGTATAGTTGGGGTCGTGTCCCGACATACCTTCGAAAGAATTTGAGGATGGAGGTAAGGAGATGGAAGGAATGTCGACGAAGGGTTCGTCGAAGGGTTCGTTGGTCGGTACCAACGAATCACGGACTAATCGGGCGTTAGTATCCCTAGTCCAAAATGACATGCACTAAAGGGTAGTGCAGTCAGAAAAAAAATAGAAAAACAGAATGTGGGGGTAAGATAACGTCAGTGAGAAGAAGTGGTGGAAGTGAGTTTTTCAAGTTTTCTTTAGCGGCAAGTTGCAAGTTTTTAAAAGATTTTTCTTTTTCTTTTTCTTTATTTATGTGCGAGTTTTGCAAAAATGTTTTAGAAACGGGACTCGTGACACCAATGTGTCAACCACACATGCACAATCAGACCTAGATCTAGGGTTGCCTAGGTTTACTAGACAGCTCCTAACTAGGGCTAGAAATAGACCTCAAACTGCCTCTTCACGGACAAATACGGCCAGGTAAGTGGGAAGGAACCACCACTACAGTGGGCCTAATTAATAACTACTAGCCTAGACACCGCAATGTCGGTTAGGATAAACGGCCGATGCCTACCCTAGTCCTTTTCCTATTGAGCTCGCTGTCCTTAGGTCTGAGTCTAATCTTTTTTTAATTAATTGTGGTCGATGCAAAATGCTTAAGGTATTTTCTGGGGTCCTGGGAAGGGTGATGAAATCCCCACCCAATCTGAATTTGGTCAAATAGCCCCTTAGAGTCCGGTTAAATTATGCAAAACAAATAAAATTTCACTTGCAATCAGAATTTTTAGCGCGGCGCAAAGAAACCTGCAGAAATCTGTTATTTAGAAGGGGGAGAAAGACTCTTTACGCAAAGAAATCCTGCAGAAAGATTTTTACAGAGAGATATATGGGATATTGCAGAGGAGAGAGAGAGAGATCAAACCAGAAAGATTTTGTGCGCTGACGTGGCACACCAGGCGCGGATCCGCGGCAGTTATAGGGTTTAGGCCGCGGATGGGCGGCGGAATGATGGGATCAGCCTCTGGAAAAAATTTTACTGTTCTGTTGGGCACTTTCTTCTCTGTTCTGATATGTAACTTTCTGATTTGCGCTCTGTAAAATTTCAGATCTTCGCTATTCCTGCAAGACTCAAAAATAAACCCTTCAAACAGATCAAATTCGATTATTTTTTATATTTTTTATATTTTCAGATTTTTATAATTTTTTAAAATTTATATCAACCCGAAAATTCACAAAAAGAAAGATTACGCCGTCCCCGGCAACGGCGCCATTTGATTGGTGTCAAAACTTGTAATTACCGCAATCAGAAACGGCGTCGCTTCGCAGCTAGCCGGTGAGTGCGGGTCGATCCACAGAGACGGGTAAATTTCTTTATTGTGTTTTAACGAGTTGATTATATTTGTCGTTTTGGTTTTATAAAAATCTAGATCTAAAACTTAATTAATCTAATTTAAATTCTTGCTAGGGTTAGGCTTAGAGGAAGTTTTGGAGATTGATGTTTCCTCACCGCTTTCAATACCGTATTTTAGATCCATTAGGTGTTAAGATAATTATCGATAAAGTGGATACGACTCTTTTGGGAAGATGTCTTCTTCCTCTAGATTCGTATCCTTCCTTTATCGTTAATTACCCTAACCCCCATGGAAAACGCGCGCAACCGGGCCTTTATACTGCGGTTCACCGTTACCTCGAGGGGTAGGGTGCCGCAGGGAGCGGTTGTGCGTGCATGCATGGAGTTCTTAATTGGATAGTTTAATATGGCATTGAAAGGGGTGAGAGATTTCATCTCTCAACCCTTTCCCTAAGGCTAACCCTAACAAGCGAGGAGACTACTCGCTCATTAGGGGATGAAATAACATTAAATTAAAAGAACAGAAATAAAATACTTACTAATGGTGATGGCTCCCTCCAAGCGATAAAGAACAGATCTGAATGTCACTTCCAGAATTTCTGAATTTTATTTATTGAAAAGAGGCATACAATTTTTAGATCTAAAATTATAATTTATAGGAAAATAGGAAACCTAGGGTTACAGACTCTCGCGCACGTGAATTTACAGATTTGACCCCTGAAAATCCTAACATAAACACCGACGCACCGACGCACTCAAATTGCACCGACACGGGCTCTGTATGGCCGCGGAACCGCGGCGCCAGGTAGGGTTTGGCCGCGGTTCCGCGGCCAAGTAAGGGAGTTGGGCCTTGTGGTTTCTGGGCTTGGTTCACTAGCTCATTGGGCTTCTGTTTCTTCACTTGTTTTCTTTTTTGGGCTTCTGGTTCTTCTCCAGATTTTTAGCGAAGACTTGTATTGGGCTTTTTAACCGTTTCACTTAACTTTTTGGACCTTGCACTGTTCTTCGACTAAGCTTGACTAGGATCCGTCTACTTGTTGGTCAGAAAGTCCCTTTTCTGTTGTTTTGTGTCTTTTTCACTGTATTTGCTCCAGAAACCTGTATCCTGTAATATGCAACAAACGTGCGTCAAGAGTACCTGTTTATTTATAAAAAGTGTAAGAATAGGGGAATGATAAATGCAATATTATGGTCTGAACAGCTGCCTCGCTTCAGGTTTTGGCGGGTAACTTGCCGCACCCGTAGGGGTCTAGGTTTCATTGCACAGGCTATCCACACGACAGGGGAACGTCGAGTTTCAGCAGCGGCTCTGTGAAACTCGGGGATCCCAGATTATCTGTATTGTTCTGTGATGCTTATTACTTTTCTGTAAATGTTGCATATTATCACGCCTGGAGCGATTATTGTATATTGGTTTATATACTATTAGATGTTGTATATGTTTTACACCCGCTCTAGTCCAGTCCCCGCTCTGTCGTTAGTTAAGTAACCTAACGGGTGATGACGGGACCCAGTGACGAATGCAGATGGCATATACGTACATTTTATTTTCATTCTTTTCTGGTGTGATTAAATGATGGGACTGCATTGATTCTGATCAATGCAAAGGATAACAAACCTGTTTACAGTTGTTGGAACAAATTTAAAAAGTGTTATTGCAAAGACGTTTTCTTTTGTTATCCATAGTGGTATTCAGTGGAATATCCTGCACCTCATTCGACGAGGCAAGGGCCGATATCCCTTCACCGTGACCGACCCCTTGGACAGAAGTTTGCGTCAGGGTAATAACTTCACTATAGTCGATTACATGTTGCTTTGCATAGCGGTATTCAGTGGAATATCCTGCACCTCATTCCACGAGGAAAGAGCCTAGATCCCTTTACCGGGAGTGACCTCTTTAGCAAAAGGTTTTCGCCACTATATTTTAAAAAGCTATCAGGTTCCTTCAGCGATATCAAGTTCACTACATTAAAGGTTTTTCGCCAAAAACCAGCCGTAGCCCTCCGTCACTTCTTTTGGGTATTTAGTAGTATTCAAGCTATGCATTTTAGCCAAAGTTAAGGCATAGTGTTTGGTAGCTGCTGGGTATTCAATTGTTGCATAGATAGATGAGTTAGTTTGGGACAGTCGTTCTGCCGATTGGCCAAAGTCAGGGACATGTGCGGGTGGGTTCAAATTGACAAGATAGTGACGGGTAGAACTTGGCATGTGACTTATGACACTTTGACCAAAGCCAAGGTTATAAGAGCATGGGGCAAAAATCATATCGGGAGTTTCTAAAGAAACTGAAACTTGCCAAGTATGCGCATACCTTCTGGAGTATGAGTAACGTGGATGCATTCCATCACGTTATCATGCGATGAGAGTTGGATCCCGATTCCCACTGATGAGTTGGTTTACTCTTCGGGTGATCCCGATTGATTCTTCTTTAGGTTTGGAGGAGAATTTGACAGGACAGTGGGAGGTTTCCGGATTAGATAAAATGATAACCATTCTGATCTAGGTTAGAGTGCACGCAGGGTGTTTCTTTTCTCTCTCTCTTGGCAGCGACCTTTGACCGACCCTAGACTATGACTCAGTGACTAGGTTGACCGAACCTTCTTAAAATACTGGCTTTTGGATTGTCTGAGTTGCATAAGTCATTGCCACTCCTTCTTTTACCCTTTGAATTTCTCAGAACACCCGTATTACTACGGATATCCACTTCCATTGGATAGATCCATCGTATGGTTATATACGAACTCGAAGGGACTTCTTCGAGGATGGATCCAGGTTCAGGAGAAATAGAATTGGTTTATTCAGTTGTCTTTTATTATCACCTTCTCTCAGGTTGCGAGGGCTCCTTGGTTTAGGAGAGTACACCTATTACGCCTATTGGATAGTCTTATTCCAAACCATAGGCTGGTGCCGAAAGGTAGGGAATGAAGAAAACCAATTAGCCTAAGTAGGGTGTGCAGAAGGTAATATGTAAAGACAAAATAAAGGGATTAGAAAGAGGGCAAAGTAAATTGCGACTGATATCATTCACGACCAAAACCGCGTACTTCATCGCCACTCCTATTTCACCTTTAAAAGAATAAGGTATTATTCAGTTGTCTTTTATCATCACCTTCTCTCAGTTGCGAGTACTCCTTGGTTTAGGAGGGTACACCTATTATGCTTACTGGATAGTCTTCTTCCAAACCATAGGCTGGTGCCGAACGGTAGGGAAGGAAGAAAACCATTTAGCCTAACAATGGTGTACAGAAGGTAACGACTAAAGACAAATAAAGGGATTTGGAGAGATGGCAATAAAATATACGGTTGAAGTCATGAATTGGATTATGGAAGAGGCATTGCTATGAATACCAGGATACCCCTACAAAACATTTTCATGTTTCAGTGCATTGTTAAAGAAAAACTGTTTTCCCGATTAGACACTTACTCCAAGGGTATGTATTTACCAGGTTTCATTCTCATATCTGTATGGTTTTACAGATGATGAGTGGGAGTAAGATATTGGGAATTAGGTGATCATCCTCATTATATCGGAATTCGTTGTAATTGGTGATATTTGAGGAAATCGCCAGGGTACAGTTTTCCACCTACAACACACAGGTTTTGAGTTGTTTAACTCAGACGACTTATACAGAGTATTGTATGTTGTCCAAGTGTCCATCAGGACAAAGGAGTAGGTCCTCGTACTATGTTCTGTTTACTTATAACTTCTCTAGTATTTAGACAAGTGTTTCGTTGAAATACAAGGTCTAAGTTTTGAGAAGTTGTGGGTATAAGAATAAAGTAGAGAACCAGGTATCACAAGTATCGGGATTCTTCAAAGAGATCGAAGATGTAGATTCTTGTGATTGGTATTCAGATGATAGTGATGATTTTGAGAAACGTGTTTCTCTTTCAGGTTGCTCATAATTGGATGGATTTCTAAGTTGAGTAATGCTGATTAGCCTCTTTCCATTAAGTTGATATGCACTGGAGACAGCTGCATGATTTGAATATGGTTCCAATTAAATTAGTGCCAAAGTTTCTATATTGGATATAGAATGCTTCGTACCTTAAAAGTTATTAAGGTACGGGGAGTTGTCCAGCTTATGCTTAAAACCAGACTCTGGATAACTCAGGGCACGTTTCTGTAATGGCTGTTTGTGGGTTGACCCTGGCTATGACGAGGGTTGATATTCTACCATTTGGAAGATCAATAGTGATATTTTTCTTGACTCGCCACAGTTTTAGTAAAATGGATCTTTTTCAGAAAACAGTAGTGGGAGTATGGTAGAACTGGAAGTGATTCCAGAACCGCGAACGATTACGGAAAATTTAATAGGACCTATACATTCAATCAGGTTTGACATTCCAATAGCCACTCCGCAGGTATGGTAGGTAACCTCAGACGCCCGAGAGGTACTTCGGTAGCCTCAGAGACGGTGACAGGGAGGTTCTTATCTACCAAGACTTGACACTACTGTTGTTCCAGTCTATGAGACCCGGTAGGAGGGTTGTCGTAGTCAGTGGGAGCAGCGGAAGCATAGTGGGCAAGATGCTTATGTCTATTTATAGACTTGAGCAGTTATAGCGGAGATAGATCATCTAATTTTGATGTGATAGTCATGGGTTTGACTTCAATCAGAATAGGGGATGGATCTGTTAAGGAGGTAGTAGGGTGTGATGTCATAGTATCTGGATGACATACACAGAGTAGGAAGTAAAATTCCTATACTACGATCGGTTGTACTGTGGTCGTCACACAGTTGTTTCTCCAGACAGGATATGGATATAATATTTGACATTCTGGTTTCTAGATCTATGGTTTTAGATCTGGATTTGGGTAGTTTCCCAATGTGGGTACTTTGACAGATATTCTAATGGTTTTTGGAATAGTTGACTCCTAGCATGGTGGTGTACCTGCAGGTGATGGAGTCACCCTCTCTAAAGGTGTCATACAGACTAAAGGGGAGAGGGATGTGCATGATTGGCAGATCACTTGCTTAGGCAATTGAGTCAATCATAAGATGTCAAGTACCACACCAAATGTTGGTTTTGCACTAGATGCAATAAGTTTGTATTAATCCAATCCTGGAGAAATATAAGGAAGCAGTTTTAGAACATAAGTACATGTTCTACGGATTTGATGACGGCAGCCTCCTTCGGGAGAGGGTTATCATTCCAGGCTTCAAAGGTGACATGGTTGACAGAGTGATTGTCAGAGTTATAGTTTTTCCCTCTGACGAAGAGGGACAGTATTATGGACAGGTGGTCCAAGAGGATACTGTGGGTGGCATGGTGCCGGATACTGATTAGGTTCAGTGATCGATACAGTCTAAGAAGTTTGGATTTGGAGTTCATTTATGAACTAGGTCCCATCAGATATCCAGACATATTCTAAGACAGGTATTACTCGATTCAGGAGATGGCTTTCTCCGTGAATTTGAGATTAAGAGAGATATAGAAAGAAATTTCTAGGCGGATCCACTCACTAAGGCTATTTCTCGAACACAATAGTTTTACAAACGGGCTTTGTGATACTGATTAGTAGAGGAGTTGGGTGTTGGTTTCACACGGGCTGTGAGTACGCAACATCGCAATAATTAGCCTTAAGTGCAAGTGGGAGATTGTTGGTGATAGTGCCCTCATAGTCAATTATTGGATCGCAGGTACGTGATTGCAATGATTGCGGTGGACCTATACCGGTAGGACAGTCTTACTCAAGATGATAGTATGCTATCTAATTTGTCTTTATCAGTCGTGTACATTTTCAGGTGACTGATTACATGTTACACTTTGATAGAGCCCTTAGGATCTTGCTTTACCACCAACAGTATGATGGCGATCATATACGTGAGAGTTGGGTGGTTTATACGCATATCCTTAATTGTGGTCCCTAGTCGTGGGAGTTTCGAGACAGGGCATCGATACTCCGGAGTAGACTAGTGTATACAGTCGAGACCCCGACGAGGGGCGGTGGCCGGTCTCACAAGCCATTGGTGTCAGTTGGATCACCTAAGATGTATACATGTGCTCATTGGGTTATGAGTACACCGGACAGGACTCGCCGGGAATCTGCTAGTTAGTATTATATCTATCGTCAGATAGCAGTTCCCTGGTGACATGTGTACAGGTTAGTTCATCGACCTGAGGTCGTCATTTGTCTCGTGTGAGTTCCCACTGTGCTTTGATTTCTACCCTACCACGGCTCAAAGGAGTCGTGCAAACAGGTAGCTTTTGGGTACAGTCCCGAGCCATATGGAGGCACGTGAGCGGATCGGCAGGGGATTCGTCTCTCCCGGTATTGGGGGCGAGATCGTGCTGTGTCTAGGAGAGCCATTACACAAAGCCCACGGCCGTGGCAGAAGATTTACTGGTAGGTACTCCAGTAGTATCTCAGGGTGTTATTGGGCTTCACTCCGACACGACTTATACTGCTATTGGGGGTCTGACGTTACTAGCCCCCTAGGCAGATATGCGATACTCATAGACGAACGGACCGGACTGTATATACATTGTCACTGTTAGGCTCAGTAGGGTTTTCCGGATGAGTGCGCTCATCGGCATCCCTTGAGGTCAGTCCATGGGCAGCCGTTACGCATTGCTAGTGCCACTGACGGTTTGTGGTTAAACCTACTGCCAGGGTACTGACGAGTCATTAGAGTCCCCCACAGACAGTTTCCCAAGTTCGGGCGAAACGTTGTAGAGGCCGTATAGTTTTATGGCAGGGTTCGGAAAATGCACGTGCGTTTACGCACGTGTTATTTTTCGGGCAGATAATACTGGTCGGCTTTGGTTTAAGCCGGATCCGAGTATTATATTGAGTAGGTATAATATCTTTGTCTCAGTTGCATTTGTATTCGGTCGTAATACAAATGCGGGTATATTTATACAGTTTCGGGGTTATCCTGAAAGTCGTTTCAGGATCACTTTTGGAAGTTGCCAGTTTCCAGTTTTCTATCAGCCGTCTTTTAACATTTGGTTAAAGACGGGTTTATCTTTTCTTGAGATGAGTGTGGATTCTTCTAGAAGATTCTAGAGTGAGTGACTTGACATGGTGAGTCATTAGTGCATTAATGGTGCCATTAATGCTTGATGACTAAGGTTGTTTTGATTCATTGTTTCTAAATGAGTCATGCTTTTCTTTAATGATCAAGATAAGCTTCTTGTTTATTGTCACCCCCCCTTGATTGCTCCTACCTTCACCTCCCTCTTCTACTTATATGGCCGGCCACTATTTGTGAGAGAGAGAGAGAGAATGATTTCATTTTTGGAGAGAAAAGACTATGGTTAAGGGTGCATGGAAATTTCATTACCTCTTTCATTCCATCACCCGATAAAAATGGCAGCTTCATTTACCGATCGTCCACGGACTTGGACGAAGTGAGACAAAGTCATCTACTCATTCTCTACATCATTCTTGGTCGTCTCTTTTGGTAAACTTGACGATCGAGTTGCCTCAAGTCAGAGGCGGGAGCCCGTTTAAAGAATCATCGATGTGGTGCTACCTCGACGATCGGAGCAGCCGCAACGGAGCGTGGGATGATGGTTAAAGAACGAAGGACTCGGATCGTTCGGTATAACCTTTCTACACTCTTTACAGTTTGTTAGTTTAGCAATAATGGAAGATTCGGGTTAAAGTATACGATAGCGCCAGTTTAAAAGTTTTTGTTCTGCATTTGGCGTCTGTAGACTGCCGGGGCGCTAGCGTAAACTTACATTTTACCCCTCGACTGAGCCCGGGTATCCAATAGCATACCAATTGTGGGAGTGAGGTCCACCTCCGACTCCCCCAGAATGAGCGCAACACTGGTGTCCCTCAGGCGAAATCGGACCGGTGCGCGCGGTCGCAACGAAACTCCCGTGACCTGAACCGGAGCAGGAGCGCCATATCCAAGAAGCACCCTCTTCTCCTTAGCAATAATCGGGCTGACCCGATGAAGGTACCAACCTGTGAAGGACCCCACATATCGGGGAATATGGTCGGCTTCAGGAATCATGAAGCGGGAACCAGTATTCAGCCTCACGAAGTGATGAGCAGCATCACGAACGGCTTCGGGTGAAGGTACGGGCGCGACTATAAAAGCCTCGAAGGGGACGCCCTGATCATATCCAAGCTTCCGGGCGAAGCGATGCGGATTGTACCGCATAAAGAGGGCCGCACTGTTCTGACGGAATACCAGATAACCTGGTCTGATCGTGTACAAGTGCGTGGCCTCCCGGGGCTTCAGAGAAGGCACCTCATCTTTCGACAAGTCGTGGAGTTGTTGGATTGGATCTGAAGGAGAGGATAGGGCCCGATCAACAAATACCAATCCGCCCGTACTAGCATAGGGAGCGATCAGCACGCGAATGGCCCCGGACCGAGTCGGGTCAGGAGCAGAATCACCCACCAGCCGCATGAGTCGCGGAAAAGTGTAAGCATCATAAAACGCGAGTCTTTAGTGCGCAGCAAAGTCCCCCAACACGTGCATCTCAATCCAAGATGTGAAGTAATGAAAGGAGAAGTTTACTACGTCCACACGTGGAGTTGAGGTATTGGCCGCGGCGCCCAACCTATGATAAAGATGCGCCAGCGCTGTGATGCCTACGGCTAGCCGTGTCCCCTCAGCGATACGATGAGCAGGGTAGATAACCGAGACTCTCATGAAGCGACGATGCATAGGGATGACGAACCAGCTGAGCCAAACACTGATAAAACCCACAAAGAATGTCTCCTCATCCATGCCGGGAGCTGCAATCGATTCGAAAGATACCGGCGACATAATAAGAATGTAATATTGCAGCAAGTCTTCTTCATTAGTCGGCCGCCTGTTCAAACCAAACCCAAAGGGGTCATTGATGTTCGCAAACTTCGGAGCCGTCTTCGATAGGACACCCTCGCGAAGAAAGCAAGCGATGAAGCTCTTAAAGGTGACGCCCTGCTCCTCAGATTCTGTGAACAATTTGTCAAAGGTGCCCAGGGCCTTGATCAAACTCGGGCGCTTGTGGCGGACGGCGTTCTCGGTAGACAAGCCGTCAAGCATTGCAGGCTCAGTCTCAAAGACGTACTCGTCGGAAGGCAGCAATTCCTCATAAAGGGTCCCCCTGATTGGCAACCCCGAGATCTCGCGAAATCCTTCCAAAGAAATCAAAACCGCGTGGTCCCCTAGGAGAAAAGTGTTAGTGGGGAGATTCCACTGGTTCAAGAAAGCCTTAACCCACCAGACGTGAGGGGATTGGTAGCGGAAGAGCGAGGCATATATTGCCTGATAAAGTCCGACCCTCTGCAGTCGCGCGCGATGAGCGGACAGGATGTAGCGAGCCCAAAGAAGATAGCCCGTGGGGTGTCGAGGGGTGAGCCCTATTTTGTAAATCTGCCCCCATGGTTGGGCCTCGCCCTGGCAAATGCGGCGTCCCAGAATATTATGGCCGGGACCGGATGGTTTGGGATGCCAGTCGTCGAAGGTTCAAGCCGTCCTATCTGGGTCCAATTCGGCATCTCCACAGCGAAGACAGTCCTTGGAGGATCCATCGGCAGGAATGGATAAGTAGGCTCCGTCGGTATCTCGTAAAGAAAACTTCGGCGACCATGGATGATGTGACCGTACCAGGTCCCCCACAGAAGTAAGTAGGTACGGTCTGGGTCGTGAGCCCTGATCATCGCCATCACCTCCTCGTCAGATGGCGACTGGGGAAAAGCGGCTTCCGAACGGGTGAAAGGGAAATACGGAACAGACGTCATCATACCTGAAGTAAAAGAAGGGAGAAACTGTTAAAGCGAAGCCAACAGTGTATATATATATATGATTATAGATATGTATATATATAAAAAGACAGCGACAGAAGACTCATCTTATGGGACCATTGGTTACAAAACACATGGGTCCTACAAAATCAAGATGGCGGCTGGCTAATGATGAGGCAAAGCAATTATAATGAGACAAAAGGAAGATTCTCATTAAATAAACAGTGGATTTCAAATGACCCTACACATTCCCCTAAAAGAAATCCATCTTGGACTCTGTGACAAATCAAACAGAATCAAGGAAATTAAATTCCTAGAAAGCAATATTGCAAACTTCTTCTTCTTGGTTGTGAAGAAGACAACTCAGGGCAAGAAAACCCAAGAAGTTCTATGGGAAGAACTGAGTTCTTCATAGGAATTAAAATTCCTTATTAAAAAAGGGGGGGATTAAATTCCCAGAGACATTTTTCAGAGCCAAAGCTCTTTTTAGATGGAATTAAATTCCATGGAAAAGCCAAACACCACTATTAGCCCCCTGAAGATCAGAGAAACCCTAAAGGGTCTGTTGATTAAAGATTGAATGGGTTTCTGTGTTTTTTTTAAAAAGAACTTAAAAATGGGTTCTTGATTAAAGGGGAAAATCCTTGAATGCGGATTTAAAATCCAAAGAGTTTTGTATGTATGAAAGTTCTTCGATCATCCAAAGTTATTACCTGAAGAATGGGTCTTTCTTGAACAGAGTTAAACTCTGAAAATATTCGGGGCAGAGAACTAAGCTCTGGAAAGGAGAATTAAATTCTCAAAAGAAAAAATTTGCAAAGAAGAAGATGAAAGAGTGGAGGCGCTTCTGAATAGACCCCTGCATTTATAGGATGTGATGGAAACGTTTCATCTCCCCGATTCCCTAGATGGATCCAACGGTCACAAAAATGACAGCGTTGCACTCACGTGCAGACACGTGAGAGCAACGCTGTGGGGGCATTTGTTCCCTAATTAAAAATCAGGAGTTACCTCAATGAGGTATCACGTGTTCACACGTGACCAAAGGTCACGTGGTGATACGCGATGTCTTTACAGAATTAAATTCTGTCAAGAAAAAGCACAAACAACCAGCTGATAAAAGACTCTAATTTAGGGTCACGTGCTCACACGTGACCAAGGGTCACGTGCCAGCACGTGCCAGGCTTTGAAAGCCTTACAGTTTAATAGAATTAAAATTCTAAATTTCTCTAAAATCTTTCCAAATGAAAAAGGATTATGGAGAACCGTTGGATTAAAAATCCAGGGG
The DNA here is from genome assembly GCA_030015575.1 of Agapanthus africanus. Taxonomy (NCBI): domain Eukaryota; kingdom Viridiplantae; phylum Streptophyta; class Magnoliopsida; order Asparagales; family Amaryllidaceae; genus Agapanthus; species Agapanthus africanus. The sequence goes on from JASDDO010000008.1 coordinate 141,546,731, forward strand.
TGATTAAATATCACCAATTGATGGAAAAATCTTAGACAAGGAAAGATTTCCCTAAATCTCACCGAAAATAACAAACAGAATATCTTTGGATTGAAAATCCAACGGTGAATAAAATTCACTGAATGATCTAAAGGATCATATTAATTATGAAAACAAATAAAATCTTTCAATGAAAGATTTATTAGACAAATTGATTCTTTTCCTTCTCCTATAAATATAAGCCAAGAGGAGGAAAAGGGAGAGAGAATTTTGGAGATATAGAATTTTGGAATCTTGAAATTTCAGAGAGAAAAGAAAGGAGAATTTGATTCTCAACAAAGAAAACCCTAGGTGAGAAAAAGAAAGGGGATCAAATTTCACAAAGAGAATTTAATTCTCAAAATCTAAGAGTTTAACTCTTTTGCAAAGGAACTAAGTTCTTACTCTGGTTGAAGATGTGCAGAAGCAAATCTCCCCATACGTTAAGAATTTAATTCTCATCGGGTTAAGATTTTGCCATGCAGATCCAAGACTTAGAGGGAGGATTGAGTTCAGAGAATTTAATTCACCCAAATTTATAGGAATTTAATTCCTCCAAGATATATTAGGGTTTAAACCCTATCTGAGAATTTAATTCTCTCAAGATTTACAGGAATTTAATTCCTTCAAGATATGAAATTTGGGTTTAAACCCTATCTGAGAATTTAATTCTCCAAAAATTATAGGAATTTAATTCCTTCAAGATAGACAGAACTAGGGTTTAACCCTAATTGAGAATTTAATTCTCTCAAATTCACGGGAATTTAATTCCTCCAAAATGAAATTAGGATTTAACCCTACATAAGAATTTAATTCTTTCACAATAGGAATTTACTTCCTCCAAAATCATAATTAGGGTTTAACCCTACAGAGAATTTAATTCTTAAAGATAAAGAGATCTTCACGCATGCAAAAGAATTAAGGTCACGTGTCCCCACGTGACCCCTGAAGAGATCCCCAGAAATGAGAAGGAGGAAAGCTTTGAGGCAATGCCTCACGTGCTCCCACGTGACTTACAAAACACAGAAAGAAAAAGCGAAGGAAAAAAAAAGCTTTGGGCGCTCTCACGTGTCCCCACGTGACCCCTTAGCAAATGCTCTAATGATCAGTGCATAAATCCCCATCACGTGCCGGCACGTGATGCTAAAAATAAAATATAAAAAAAGTGATAAACACTTATTTGCAAAGCAAAGTAAAAGGGATCTGGTCCCACTTTTGGGTGCCCTCACGTGGCCCCGCGTGACCCGTTCCTATTTAGTGTTTTTAAACACTAATTTAAAGGACTTATTTCCAGTGTTTAACACTGTCATTTTCTAGTGTTTAACACTAATTCAAGAGCTGTATTTCCATTGTTTGACACTGAGTGTTTTTTTAGTGTTTAACACTAAATTGAGAATTATATTTCCTGTGTTTAACATTGATTGTCTTTTAGTGTTTAACACTAATTTGAGGGATCTATTTCCAGTGTTTAACATTGTTGTTATCTAGTGTTTAACACTAGTTTTAACCAAATTGGTTAATTTCCCAGAGGCAAAGCCTCCGATTCAAAATTGAGTAAAAATCAGAGCTATAATATCTACTGCTCAATTAAAGATAAAAAGTGTTACCAAAGCCCTCAAGCTCTTGTTTAGCATTGCTAAATAATGTGGGCTGAAACCAGACAAATGTCTAATGGTCCAACAGAGGGCCAATACTTCAAACTTAATTGGACTTAGCCCAAATTGGCCATAAGTCCTCAATTCAGACTTAACTGAGCCAATGTGCTCATAATATAATTAATTGATCTTAGTTCCAAATTGGACTACAGATCATTTAATCCACCTTGGTTCAAGGGTACATCTCTTCACTTCTTTGATATTTGTCGTTGTAATTCCTCAATGTCTTCAAAGAGGTGACGGGTCCCGACAACCACACATTTCATAGACTATGACGTCTCTAAACTACAGACTGTGGGGTCCTTAAACTCATGGACTATGATGTCCTTAACATCGACCGTGATGTATTTAAACTAACATCGGACTGTGGGGTCCTTAAACTCACGGACTATGATGTCCTTAACCTCGACCGTGATGTCTTTAAACTAACATCGGACTGTGGGGTCCTTAAACTCATGGACTATGATGTCCTTAACCTTGACCGTGATGTCTTAAAACTAACAACGGACTGTGGAGTCCTTAAACTCACGGACTATGACGTCCTTAACCTGGACCGTGATATTTTTAAACTAACGTTGGACTGTGAGGTCCTTAAACTCACGGACTATGATGTCCTTAACCTCGACCGTGATGTCTTAAAACTAACAACGGACTGTGGAGTCCTTAAACTCACGGACTATGATGTCCTTAACCTCGACCGTGATGTCTTAAAACTAACAACGGACTGTGGAGTCCTTAAATCCACGGACTATGATGTCCTTAACCTCGACCGCAATGTCTTTAAACTAACATTAGACCGTAATGTCCCTAAACTAATTATCGACCGCAATGTCACTAAACTAAACAATAGAGCCCAATTGCTCTCTTGTCGGATCTAAACGGTCCTGTTAAGTTGATCTTAGTCTAAAATTAGACTAACGTATCCTTAACAAACGTTTAAGTTGATCTTAGTCTCAAATGAGGGTAATGTATCCTTAAACCTAAACCCCCAAACCCAAATCTAAGAAAGATACGGATTTGGACTAGTCCACGCCCTACGTGCGACGACATAAATTAGTCTCTGTATACAATCCATGGGCAACCAAACACAAAACAAACACCCATGACACGAAGTGACCATATGGAGAAGGAGAAAGTTGTTACCACGACGCGGTAGCGTAATTAACTGCAGGGGCTTGCGCCGGCATGGAAGAGCGTCCCCACAATCAAAAACCGTTCAAACGAGGAGGAATCTGACGAAGTCTACTACATCGGCCGCATCCGTTCAAACCTTCGATACATTGTGCCATAAATCAACTTGGCATCTTCGGAGAGGTGGACGGATAGCACCAATTAGCATCTGCCCCGAAATTCAGGCTAGACGTTTATCGCGTCTCTGCCGCGTCTTTCGGAGGGGAACAACTGCAGGAAGATTGAGGCCTGTCTGTATGAGATTGAGCTTAGGCGTCCTTCTCTGGAGGTGTTGCCTTCGAACTCCCAGCGAGCTGCATGGATTGAGCAGAGCGTTCCGTTCCTTTGCCATTTTGAACAAGAAGCGATCTTAATGCAGAAGGAATGCGGGGAAGCTTCAGGTGAATCCTCCCGGCTACGCGCCCAGGTTGAAGCAAACGCTGCGCAACTGAGAACCGTCTTCGACAATTTACAACGATGTATTTCGAACGGGCTAGTGCTAAGGCAGAAACTCGACTTCTTAGAGAGGGTTACGCAGAATCGCGAAGTTGCTCAACGGGAAATCGACGAGAAACTTTAGCCTTGCTTGCAGCAACGGGCTCTAGTCGAAGCGGAGCTGGCCGCGGCGGCTGATCACGAAAATGAGCTGAGAGGAGTGCGCGAGCAGCTGGCTGATTTACTGAAAACGCCTCCTTCTCAGTAGCTGCCTTTGTATTGATTAAACATTTGTAATCTTTGAATAACATGTATCCATTTTTTATTCTTTTACATGATTCGTCCTGTACTCAATTGAATTCATGAATAAAAGATACACATTTTTTTTATCTCCCACTGTTGCTTTCTTCTCTTTGTTGTGTTGTCGCCATATGATTTTAGCAAGTGTGGCATGTAGATAGTTGGTAGCTGTCCATCTTGGACTCTTTGCAAGGTAGCGATGGCTTAGGAAACAGGTTCAGATCTGCCGCCTAAGACTTTTCAACTTTATGAGCCATGAGGGTCTCATAAAGATTATTCTCCCTACGAGTCGAGAGGATCTCGTAGGTGTATTTTCTCCTTAGGAATCGTAAGGATTCCTAAGTGTGTTTTCTCTTGAGAGTCGTAAGGATCTCCCAAGAGAATTTTCCCGCTTACAAGTCGAGAGGACTCGTAAGTGGTTGTTTCCCTCCCGGTCAAGATTTGACTTTGGAGAGTGTGGCCCGTAAATAGTATGCAATAGTCCATCTTGGACCGACTTGCAGGGCCCCAATGCTTAGGAAACAGGTTTTTTAATCCTCACTGCCTAAGGCTTTTCCCTATGAGTCGAGACGAATCGAGAAGTTCTCGCAAGGACACTAATTTCCTCACGAGTCGAGACGAATCGAGAAGTTCTCGCAGGAATGTCCTAACGTCACAGTTAACCTCTGCTCTTTACGACAGAGGTCCGTTAGGGTCTGTGGTACTAGGGTTTTGTCCGTCGTACCGTCGCGTTGGCTGATGTATTCCTCGATAGGCAATCTTGCCGTTCGAGTAGCCTTGCAACTGTCGTGTCTCTGATCCCTTCGAGGGCTGGACAAGATGTCTTCAAGCAATCTTCCTAGGCAGTTTGACCGTCGGAAGAGCAAGCGTTAGGAATTTTGCCATGCCGCTTTTTACTTGAGGTTAGGCTCAGTTTGGGGTGCCCCGATGAGTCATAACCACTCCGCGCTGGTGTGGGATGATCTCCGATAGTCTTTCAGGTTTTATTTGAGTTGCCGTCAAGACCCTGAAGTTAGGAATTTGGCCTTTGCTTCATTTGCTGGCATTGTGTCTACTGTATCGAGATGAATGTCGCAGTTGTCTCTAGGTTTCCTGTGAACCGTCGAGGCTTGGAACTAGGGATTTTGCCATGGCTCCGTTGTTTTTACCCTGGGGTCAATTGTTGACGTTGTATCTGCATCCTGCTGGAGTTGAGAAGAAACGTCGTTGTTGACACTGCGTCTGCTGTAACGAGACGAATATCAAGGTGGTTTCTAGGTTGTCTGTAAACCGTAAAGATTTGGAACTAGGGATTTTGCCATGGCTCCGTTGTTGATGTCGCGTCTACATCCTGCTGGAGGAAGAACACTGTTGTTGATCTCTAGGCTGTAGATGTTATCGTCGAGACTTGGAACTTGGGACTCTTCCATGGCTCCGTTTTGCTGACGTTGCGTCTGCTGTAACGAGACGAATGTCGAGGTGGTCTCTAGGTTGTCTATGAACCGTCGAGATTAGGAACTAGGGACTTTGCCGTGGCTCCGCTTTGCTGACGTTGCGTCTGCTGTAACGAGATGAATGTCGAGGTGGTCTCTAGGTTGTCTGTTAACCGTTGAGATTTGGAACTAGGGACTTTGTCGTGGCTCCGCTTTGCTGACGCTGCGTCTGCTGTAACGAGACGAATGTCGAGGTGGTCTCTAGGTTGTCTGTGAACCGTCGAGATTTGGAACTAAGGACTTTGCCGTGGGTCCGCTTTGCTGACGTTGCGTCTGCTGTAACGAGACGAATTTCGAGGTGGTCTCTAGGTTGTCTATGAACCGTCGATATTTGGAACTAGGGATTTTTCCGTGGCTCCGCTTTGCTGACGTTGCATCTGCTGTAACGAGACGAATGTCGAGGTGGTCTCTAGGTTGTCTGTGAACCGTCGAGATTTGGAACTAGGGACTTTGTCGTGGCTCCGCTTTGCTGACGTTGCGTCTCCTGTAACGAGACGAATGTCGAGGTGGTCTCTAGGTTGTCTGTGAACCGTCGAGATTTGGAACTAGGGACTTTGTCGTGGCTCTGCTTTGCCGACGTTGCATCTACTGTAACGAGATGAATGTCGAGGTGGTCTCTAGGTTGTCTGTAAATCGTCGAGATTTGGAACTAGGGACTTTGTCGTGGCTCCACTTTGCTGACGTTGCGTCTGCTGTAACGAGACGAATGTCGAGGTGGTCTCTAGGTTATTTGTGAACCATTGAGATTAGGGACTTTACCGTGGCTCCGCTTTGCTGATGTTGCGTCTGCTGTAACGAGACGAATGTCGAGGTGGTCTCTAGGTTGTCTATGAACCGTCGAGATTTGGAACTAGGGACTTTGCCGTGGCTCCGCTTTGCTGACATTGCGTCGGCTGTAACGAGACGAATGTCTAGGTGGTCTCTAGCTTATCTGTGAACCGTTGAGATTTGGAACTAGGGACTTTGCCGTGGCTCCGCTTTGCCGACGTTGCGTCTGCTGTAACGAGACGAATGCCGAAGTGGTCTCTAGGTTGTCTGTGAACCGTCGAGATTTGGAACTAGGGACTTTTCCGTGGCTCCGCTTTGCCGACATTGCGTCTGCTGTAACGAGACAAATGTCGAGGTGGTCTCTAGGCTGTCTGTGAACCGTCGAGATTTGGAACTAGGGACTTTTCCGTGGCTCCGCTTTGCCGACGTTGCGTCTGCTGTAATGAGACGAATGTCGAGGTGGTCTCTAGGTTGTCTGTGAACCGTCGAGATTTGGAACTAGGGACTTGTTCATACCATAATTTTGCATTCTTTTTAGACCCCATTCTTATGCATTTTACAAGTAAACAGGTACTTTTGACCCATGTATGCTACATAGTTACAGGTTACAGGTTCTCGGAACAAAAACAGTGAAAAAGATAAAAGACAACGCAAAAATGAGACTACGGCCAACAAATAGAAGGATCTTGATCAAGCCTACACGAAGATCAGTTCACAAAGTACAAGGCAGCGCAAGGTTAAAAACTTCGACACAAAGCGAACGGCTAAAGTCCACTACATTACTCACTGTGGAGATCTGGAAGAGAAATGGAAAACATTCTGAAGAACCAACCAAAGAAATAGGAAGACAAAGACACCCAAAACCATAACAGAGAAATTGAAGCAACAAGCCCTTCTTTTGGCCAAGGAACCGCGGCCAAACCTGGCCTGCGGCCGCGGTTCCGCGGCCGTGCTGAGCCCGCAGTGGCGGAAAATTTTACCAAAACATGTGGCGGCGCTGACTAGTCTTCCTAGGGGTATTTTTGTAAAAGCATACATGCGGCGATTGTAAACCTAGGGTTTTCTATGTCCTATAAATAGAGACCCAAATTCTTGTATTAGGTCATTCCTCCTTTCATTAATAAAATTCAGAATTCTCTTGAAGTTTTGGAGAGCATCAATTTGTAAGTAGGTTTTATTTTCTGCCTTAGTTCTTAGTTTTAATTTCTGCCCTAGATAGATCTATTCTTTGCCCTAGTTTTAAATCTAGATTAGAATTTTTATTAAACTGCAGTAGTTAATTCATCTCTTAAAAAAAAAACCAAAATAAAAATTATGTCTTTTGTAGATCCCTCAATGAGCGAGTAGTTTCCTCGCTTATTAGGGTTAGGAATAGGGAAGGGTTTGAGAGATGAAGATCTCTCACCCCTTTCTTGCCCAATCACTAGTGAATAATTAGGACTCCATGCATACTTTCATATTCCGCTCCCTACGGCACCCTACCTACGAGGTAACGGTGACACCGTAGTATAAAAGACCGGATATGCATGTCTTCCATGGAGGTTAGGGTAAGGATTAAGAAAGGACGGACAAGGATCTAGAGGAAGAAACATCGATTCTTCCCGATCATCCTAATCCCCTTTATTAATAATTACCATAACTCCTAAAAAGATCTAATTTAGGGCATTGAAAGAGGTGGGAAATTTTATTTTACCAAACTTAATCTAAACCTAATCCTAGCAAGTTTCCTAATCCTAGTATAACTCAAATTAGTTTTTGTGATAAAAGATCCAAACACCCTTTGGAATTAGCTCGTTAGAACAATTAGGAAATTAACACCATCCCTATGGACCGACCCGTATTCACCGGCTAGCTACCAAGCGACGCCGTTCTTGATTGCGGTTAACATATATTTTTGATCATAAATCTCACTAAATCAAATGGCGCCGTTGCCGGGGATGGCGTAAAATTTCCTTTTTGTAATTTCGGGTTAATATAAAATATAAAAATCATAAAAATTGAAAAAATAATTAAAAAAATTTCTATCTTTTATTGTTTGAAGGGTTTCTTGTGTGAATCTTTACAGGATCGACGGATGTGGAAGAATCCAGAGTGCAAAAAAGAAAACGGGAGTTCCGAACAGAAGGGGATTTCAAAAACAGAACAGCAGAAAAAATCTCGGGATCTGAAGCCTCCACCGGACCGCGAAACCGCAGCCGCACACCCCTTCTGACCGCGGAACCGCCGCGGGTTGGAAGTTTCGGCGCGTGAAATTTGCACTGTAAGATCTCTTTCTCTCTCCTCTGCAAATCCCGATATATCTTTTGTCAAATCTCCTGCAGGATTCTTTGCGCTAAAAAATCTCCCCTTCCAACTATTGATCTTGTGCAGGATTCTTTGCACCGCGCTAAAAAAATTGATTGCAAGTGATTTTTACTGCTTTGCATATTTTAATCAGACTTTAAGGGGCTTGAGACCAATTCAGATTGGGTGGGGATTTCATCACCCTTCCCAGGACCCCAGAAATCACATAAGGCATTTGCATTGACCATTTTTAATTAAAAAACACTAGACTCAGCCCTAAGGACGTCGCGCTCATTAGGACAGAGGACTAGTTGTAGGCATCGGCCGTTGATCCTAACCTGACTTTGCGGTGTCTAGGCAAGTGTGTCTAAGGCGAGTGGTTACTTAATTAGGGCCACTACTTGTAGTGGAGAGCCTCCCACTCACCTGGCACTTACTTGGCCGCAATTGGCGGTGAAGAGGCGGTTTGAGGTCCTATCTCTAGTACTTTGGAACAGTTAGGAGCTGTCTAGCTGACCTAGGTGACCCTAGATGTAAGCCTGATTGTGCATTTGTGGTTGATTGCATTTGTGTCAAAGCCTTTTATCGGAAAATCTTTTTGCAAAAAGCTCCACATAAAAAAGGGATAAAAAAAGGATTTTTTTTTTATAAAAACTTGCAACTTGTCGCTAAAGAAATCTTTGCACCCCACTTACACCACTTTCTTCTCATTGACGTTTTCTTACCTCCATATTCTGTTTTTCACCTTTTTGACTACACTACCCCTTTAGTGTATGTCCAGTTGGACTAGGGACACTAGCACCCGATTAGTCCGTGTTTCGTTGGTACCGAACGACGAACCTTTCGACTCCGAAGTCGAAATCCTTTCCACTTCTTCACTTTTACCTTCAAATTCTTCTTCCGAAGGTATGTCGGGATATAATCCTAACAACACCTTACCGACGGAACTGATTCCACCTCCGTTAGGTGCGAATAACCCGAATCACCCGCCTGTTGAAGCGCCCCAACGAATCGTGCTCCAGTATCTTTTCTACCCAATCCGCACCGCCCTACCTACTTGTCTTTCACTTCCACCGACAAATGGGGACAATTTCGAGATCAAACCCCACTTCATCAATATGCTGCCCAAATTTCACGGATTGGAATCCGAAGATGCCTATATCTTTATCAACAAATTCCAAAACGTTTGCGCAATGATGAAAACAACCCAATTAAGCGACGATGCTATAAGGCTAAGGGTCATTCCTTTCACCTTATGTGACTTAGCCGAGAAGTGGTTATACAGCACAGCGTCGCATTCAATTAAGAATTGGGAAGAGTTTGTGAAAGCTTTTCTTAAAAAGTTTTATCCTCATCACAAGACTGCGAGAATTCGCAATGAGATTATACAATTTTCCCAGCTTCCTTCCGAACCTTTTTGGAAGTGTTTTGAAAGATTCAAAGACCTACTTGTTCAATGCCCTCACCATGGGATCGAAAATTGGCAACTTTGCCAAACATTATACGAGGGATTGAACCCGGCAACGAAGCAGTTGCTAGAAACCATTTGTCAAGGTCACTTTCTAACCAAATCTAGTGAGGAAGCGTGGCAGTTTCTCGAGGATCTTAGTGAACAAACAATTCAGTGGGAGAGCACCAAGACCACCTCATCTTCTTCTATTGGTCAGTCTAGGGCAGGCATACATCAATTAGATATGTCGATTGCTATGAAGGCGGAGATGGCCGCACTTACGAAAAAGGTAGAAGCGACTGAGACCAAAATCTCATCGCCTTCTCCTGCCCCTGTTGTGCCCCCACGAACTGTTTGTGCTTGTTGTTCGGATCCATCACATCTCACCGAAGAGTGTCCTTACAATCCATCCGCTCAAGGACATGATCAAGTCAATGCTGCCTTTCAGCAACGATAAAGAAATGATCCATACTCTTCGATATACAATCCGGGTTAGAGGAGTCACCCAAATTTCGCTTGGAATCAAAATCAACAATTCCAAGAAAACAACAATTTTCAAAGGCCTCCTCCTCCACAACAACAAGCACCTCCACAAACTCAATTCTAGCAACCTTTCCAACCGCAACCTTACCATAACCCTAGTCAAATGAACAATTTTGTGCCCAACAATTCTTACCCTCCAAACAACTTTGTTCAACTTTATAATGATAAGGTTAACTCGCTAGAAAGAAGTCTAGATGCGTTCCTAAAGCAATCTACACAATCCGCAGCAAGGTTGGAGACTTCTATTCAATCTTTGGTGCAAAACAGTGTCTCACACGATCAAAGCATCAAATCTATTGAGGCACAAATTGCACAACTCAATGCTGCATTGAGCGAGCGAGAAAAATGAAAGCTTCCATCTCAACCACTGCCAAATCCCGGTCACGCACATGTTGCATATGAACAGCAGAATCATAACGTAAATGCTGTGACCACGTTGAGATCCGGAAAAGTGTTGCAAAATAATATGGGTATTAACAATGACACCGCTGCCGGTGGTCCTTCTTCATCTTCTACACCTTCTTCTTCTTCTTTTTCGTTAGAGCCTATTCTTCATCCTTCACAAGACTCTACTTCTTCTAGCTCGAACGGACCCACTTCTCACAGCACGGACACATCTACACGGGGATCCGTTCCAACTCCACAATCTGATCCACAAAAATTGGACTCAACAAATTTTCAAAATGTTCCTTTTCCAAACCGGTTGAGATCCAATAAACCAACTCCACAAATGGAGAAGATTGTAGAGTTGTTCAAACAGGTAAGCATAAATATCCCTCTCCTGGATGCAATCCAACAAGTTCCTTCATACGCAAAAATCTTAAAGGACTTATGCACCAAGAAGAGGAAGTCACAAGTACCAAAGAAAGTTTTCGTGGCTAGTGCTGTTAGCGATGCTCTTGTCCAATCTTTACCCCAAAAGCACAAGGACCCCGGTTGTCCTACTATTTCGATAACAATTGGGGACAAGAACATCAATAGAGCACTATTAGATCTTGGTGCTAGTGTCAATTTGCTACCTTATTTTGTATACGAGCAATTAGGCGTTGGAGAGCTTAAGCCCACTCATTGTACTCTCCAAATGGCCGACCGATCCATCACCCATCCTAAGGGAGAGTTGGAGGATGTGTTAATTAGAGTAGGGGATTTCATTTTCCCCGTTGACTTTATCGTTATGGATACACAACCTGTAGCTAACCCCCGGAGTCAAATTCCGGTGATACTTGATCGACCATTCCTTGCGACTTCTAATGCGGTGATCGATTGTCGTAATGGTTCAATGAATCTATCTTTTGGCAATATGACAATTGAACTCAACATTTTTAAGTTGGAAAATCAGCCTTCCAAGCCTAATTCTAGCGTACTTGATGTTTGCTCGATCAATGAGATCGCGGAGGAGGACTGTGAGTTCGAAAATTTTATGTTCGATCACAGCAGTGTTGACGCCTCTAGTGCGTTCCTCCTAGAATCCGATACAGCTTTCATGCCGGACAACGACTGTGAGTGTTTCACCTTTGTAGACGATTTTGAAGACTCACCACCCGAGTTTGAGTCTTTTGCTTTTTTGGATGAGTTAGTTGAACCATCCGACTCGGTTGCGTACACTCGATTCGAACCGTTGATGGAATCCTTCGAGTTTGAAACAGTTACACCATTGTTACCATCAATTGTTTCGCCTCCTAAACTCGAACTAAATCTTTTGCCATCGCACCTTAAATATGCTTATCTAGGTAAGAATGAGACCCTTCCCGTTATCATATCGGTCTCTCTAGCTCTCGAGCAAGAAAATGCCCTTTTAATAGTCTTACAAAATAATCGGCAAGCTTTTGGCTGGTCTATGGCGGACATCAAGGGGATTAGTCTCCTCATAGTTGAACATCATATACACTTGATGGATGATGCCAAGCCGGTAAGGGATTCTCAAAGACGCCTCAACCCCATAATGAAAGAGGCTGTCAAGAAGGAGATTGTTAAATGTCTTGATAGTGGTATCATTTACCCTATCTCGGATAGCCAGTGGGTTAGCCCCATTCATGTTGTGCCAAAGAAATCAGGCATTACGGTCATAACCAATGAGACAAATGAGTTAATACCTACTCGCACCCAAACTGGGTGGTGAGGTTGCATCGACTATAGAAAACTCAATGCCGCGACAAGGAAAGACCACTTTCTTTTACCTTTCATTGACCAAATGCTAGAACGATTGGCTGGGCACGAGTTCTATTGCTTTTTGGATGGCTATTCCGGCTATAACCAAGTCCCCATCGCCAAAGAGGATCAAGACAAGACCACATTTACTTGTCCTTTTTGCACTTTTGCTTATCGTCGCATGCCCTTTGGGTTATGCAATGCACCCGCTACATTTCAGCGGTATATGATGGGGATCTTTTCAGACATGGTTGAAATTTTTTTGGAGATCTTTATGGATGATTTCTCCATTTTTGGTGACTCCTTCGACAAGTGTTTACTACACCTTGACGCAGTTCTTACCCGCTGTAGGGATAAGAACCTAACTTTAAATTGGGAGAAGTGCCACTTTATGGTACGAGAAGGCATTGTCTTAGAACATGTTATCTCGCAAAACGGCATAGAGGTTGATAGAGCCAAAATTGAAGTCATTTCCAATCTTCCTCCTCCTAAATGCGTCAAAGACATCCGAGCTTTTCTTGGCCATACCAGTTTTTATAGACGGTTCATCAAGGATTTTAGCAAGATTGCTAGACCCTTGACTCTCTTATTGTCCAAGGACACAACATTTGATTTTGACTCAACTTGCATGGAAGCGTTCGAGTCATTGAAACACTCTCTCATTTTTGCGCCCATTCTTTCATCTCCAGACTGGACGCATCCATTCGAAATTATGTGCGATGCATCAGATTTCGCCATTGGTGCTGTTCTTGGACAACAAATTAATAAGATGCCGCACGTAATTTATTACGCTAGCCGTACACTAAATAAGGCCCAACTGATCTACACAACAACAGAAAAAGAATTTTTAGCCGTTGTGTTTGCACTTGAAAAATTCCGGCCTTATTTAATCGGCTCTCCAGTTATTGTGTATACGGACCATTCAGCTCTTCGCCACCTTTTTGTGAAGAAGGATGCTAAATCGAGGCTAATACGTTGGATTCTCTTGCTGCAAGAGTTTGACCTTGTCATTAGGGACAAAAGAGGATGTGAAAACGTAGTGGCCGATCACCTTTCACGACTTCCTTCTTCGCCTACACTTGACATTCCAATCACAGATGTTTTTCCCGATGAGCAACTCTTAACCGTGTCTTGCGAACCATGGTTCGCTGATATAGTAAACTACTTAGCCACCGGCTTGATACCTAAATATTGGTTGAAACAGGATAAACTCCGATTCTTGTCCCAAGTAAAGCATTTTTACTGGGATGAACCTTATCTTTTTAAATACTGTTCCGACCAAATCATTCATCGGTGTGTACCTGAAAATGAGTTTAAGAGTGTGCTGTCTTTTTGCCATGATCAAGCGTGTGGCGGGCACTTTGGCCCAAAGAAGACGACCGAGAAAATCTTACAGTGTGGTTTCTATTGGCCATGACTCTTTAAGGATGCATATGAATACTGCAAGACATGCTCCCGGTGCCAACACTTGGGCCGGATATCGCGGAGAAACGAAATGCCGCTCCAACCAATTTTGGTTGTGGATATTTTTGATGTTTGGGGAATTGACTTCATGGGACCATTTCCCAATTCTTTTGGGAATGTGTATATTCTTTTGGCTGTTGACTACGTGTCGAAGTGGGTCTAGGCTGTGCCCAGCCGAACGAACGATAACTAGGTTGTCGTTCGATTTCTTAAATAACATATCTTTTCTCGGTTTGGGCACCCTCGAGCGATTATAAGTGATAATGGATCTCACTTTTGCAATAGGACTTTTGAGTCCTTAATGCGCAAATATTCTATTACTCACAAGCTGTCAACGCCATACCATCCCCAAACATGTGGGAAAGCCGAGGTTTCGAATCAGCAAATTAAGCAAATCTTGGAGAAAACGGTTTCTAAAAACCTAAAGATTGGTCACTCAAAATAATCGATGGACTATGGGCTTTTCGTACTGGATACAAGACCGATCGTGGTATGTCTCCATACCGACTTGTTTATGGGAAGGCTTGCCACCTTCCAGTGGAGATCGAGCACAAGGCATTTTGGGCGATTAAAGAGTTGAATTTATCCATGGGGGATGCGGGCAGCAATGGAAAGCTGCAATTAAACGAACTAGAAGAGCTGCGGGATGAGGCTTATGATAATACTGTCATTGTTAAAAACCGAACTAAGGTGTTCCATGACAAACACCTTATGCGCAAAACGTTTAAATCTGGTCAACAGGTTTTACTTTATGACACTCGGTTACACTTTCACCCCGGCAAGCTCCGATCTAGGTGGAAAGGGCCATTTTTAGTACGCACCGTATATCCGCACGGTGCGGTAGATCTTGAAAATCCGGAGGACGGTACTTTATTTAAAGTAAACGGATATCGACTGAAACCGTTCCTCACCGTGGACCCATCGGAGGAGCTCCTGCTTTTGCAGGAGCCGATTTACACCGATTGATTTTCCTCCATTTTACCCCCAAATTTTTGATCATTTTTTCCAAAACATTATTTCGAATAAGTTTGGGGGGTGTATCATTTGTAAATATGATTACATTATAAAAATAAAAAAAATAAACAGGAAATTGCCGACATTTTCGACCCACTTGGTGCAGCCTGACAGCGAGGACACTGTCTGGTTTAAGTTTGGGGGTATGCTCGGTAAGTTTTCTTCCTTCGCATTCATATGTATATTTTTGCATTTGCATCCTTATGTAAAAATCATAAAAATTGAAAAATTTGAAAAAAAAAATATAGAAAAAGAAAAACCCATTAAAATTGAAAATTTCAAAAATTATAAAAATTATAGTATTCAATTTTGGCCGTATTTGACTTAAGTTTGACAAATAGGTTAACTAGCTAGGAACAACTAGATCTTAGACTTAGTAAATTAAAAACCCTAAAAATAACCTTTCTTAAATTTAACGGTAGAAAGTATATGTCTTTGTAGTTTATTTAGAAATAGGCAAATTTTGAGTTCACTTCTTGGGCTAAGTTAAAACAAAGGAAAAGTATTGATATTTTTATTAGAGTATAAGTTTGAAAAATAATTCCTAGTTTAAGTCGAAATTCTGAAAATATATACCCTACAAAATTGCACAAACACGAACCTTGAAACTTGGAATAGTAGAAGAGACCTTGAAATGCTCTTATCTTAAGTACGAAGAAAAATAAAAAATATACAAGTGTGAATAAAGAAAAAAATGAACACTGGTTTTTGTAATTACTTAAGGCTGCAAAAATAAAAAAATATTTAGCGAGGGTGCTTCATCACCTAGTGTCTTAGACCAACTGGTTTGGGAGTTACTGCTAAAGCCTTAGGTGTTATAAGACTAGGAATTACGCTTTAATGCGCAAACACATCTTGTAATTGGTTGTTGGTACCTCAAGAAGTATTAACGGTCGCATGAAGGATGTGTAAGCAAAATTCATCTAAAATTCACCAATTAAGAAGTGCTTTGGACGACGGACAAGAGTATGATAGCTTAATTTGAATTTCCAAGTGTAGGGGTGATATATATATACACGTAGGGGTATGTGATTGAGATTTAGATAAGAGATAGGAATGAAGAATATGACTTATATCTTTAATAGAGATGATAAAAATTCCTAAGTTGAGATGGAACCCTAGAGGGAAAACTTAAGAGATGCCAAAAGCTAAGTAAATTCACAAGAATATATATAATCTTAAGTTAAATGATAAGAAAGCGTGAATAATATGGGTGGAAAATTTACGAGCAGAAGATAATATAATTCCTTATTAGAAAACCTAATTGGAGAATAAAAGTCAATAAGCCAAATTGATAGGATTTTGTGGGTAGTATCCGCTGAAAACCCTCAGGAGATAACACTCCTCCTACTAGGGACACCTAGAGGTTTAACGGCTTGTTGCACGAGCTCAGTGCAATCGCGTTTCCCTACGAAAGAGAGGTTAGGTTTTTGTCGAGAATAAAACTAGGTTTGCTCGAGGACGAGCAAAAGATAAGTTTGGGGGTATTTGTTCATACCATAATTTTGCATTCTTTTTAGACCCCATTCTTATGCATTTTACAAGTAAACATGTACTTTTGACCCATGTCTGCTACATAGTTACAGGTTCTCGGAACAAAAACAGTGAAAAAGATAAAAGACGACGCAAAAGTGAGACTACGACCAACAAATAGAAGGATCTTGATCAAGCCTACACGAAGATCAGTTCACAAAGTACAAGGCAGCGCAAGGTTAAAAACTTCGACACAAAGCGAACGGCTAAAGTCCACTACATTACTCACTGTGGAGATCTGGAAGAGAAATGGAAAACATTCTGAAGAACCAACCAAAGAAACAGGAAGACAAAGACACCCAGAACCATAACAGAGAAATTGAAGCAACAAGCCCTTCTTTTGGCTGCGGAACCGCGGACAAACCTGGCCTGCGGCCGCGGTTCCGCGGCCGTGCTAAGCCCGCAGTGGCGGAAAATTTTACCAAAACATGTGGCGGCGCTGACTAGTCTTCCTAGGGGTATTTTTGTAAAAGCATACATGCGGCAATTGTAAACCTAGGGTTTTCTATGTCCTATAAATAGAGACCCAAATTCTTGTATTAGGTCATTCCTCCTTTCATTAATAAAATTCAGAATTCTCTTGAAGTTTTGGAGAGCATCAATTTGTAAGTAGGTTTTATTTTCTGCCTTAGTTCTTAGTTTTAATTTCTGCCTTAGATAGATCTAATCTTTGCCTTAGTTTTAAATCTAGATTAGAATTTTTATTAAACTGCAGTAGTTAATTCATCTCTTAAAAACGAAAACCAAAATAAAAATTATGTCTTTTGTAGATCCCTCAATGAGCGAGTAGTTTCCTCGCTTGTTAGGGTTAGGAACAGGGAAGGGTTTGAGAGATGAAGAACTCTCACCCCTTTCTTGCCCAATCACTTGTGAATAATTAGGACTCCATGCATACTTTCATATTCCACTCCCTACGGCACCCTACCCATGAGGTAACGGTGACACCGTAGTATAAAAGACCGGATATGTATGTCTTCCATGGAGGTTAGAGTAAGGATTAAGAAAGGACGGACAAGGATCTAGAGGAAGAAACATCGTTTATTCCCGATCATCCTAATCCCCTTTATTAATAATTACCATAACTCCTAAAAAGATCTAATTTAGGGCATTGAAAGAGGTGGGAAATTTTATTTTACCAAACTTAACCTAAACCAAATCCTAGCAAGTTTCCTAATCCTAGTATAACTCAAATTAGTTTTTGTGATAAAAGATCCAAACACCCTTTGGAATTAGCTCGTTAGAACAATTAGGAAATTAACACCATCCCTGTGGACCGACCCGTATTCACCGGCTAGTTACCAAGTGACGCCGTTCTTGATTGCGGTTAACATATATTTTTGATCATAAATCTCACTAAATCAGAACTTTGCCGTGGCTCCGCTTTGCTGACATTGCGTCTGCTGTAACGAGACGAATGTTGAGGTGGTATCTAGGTTGTCTGTGAACCGTCGAGACTTGGCCCTCTTTCTGATGGAGCCTGGTGGAATGATATGGTTCCCTCTTTGTTTGTGCCCCTGGATTGTATACAGGGATCGATGTGATCTCACCTGTAGGGCAAAAGTTATTTTTTTGTTTTCTTTCCGCGATGCTCTATCATTTCAGCTTTTTATATCGCGAAAGTCGCGATTGGCCAATCATTTAGGCTATTTTTTGCGGTGCCCAATCATTTCGGCTATTTTTTTACTCGCTTTATTTATTGCGAGTTGCCCAATCATTTCGGCTATTTTTTCTTTTTTACTCGCTGTTTTTTTATTGCGAGTTGCCTAATTATTTCGGCTGTTTTTGTATGCATATATTTTACTTGCTGATTTTATTGCAAGTTGCCCTATCATTTCGGCTATTTCATATGCATTTATGGCTCGCTGACTTTTGCCGCGGGTATGGAACTCATGGTCTGATACCAATCTTGCATCAGTATCGCTGCGACTGGAATGTTGCCAGGAGCGACTCATCATTTGCCGTGAAAGGACTTGGGATTTGATATCGATTTAGGCATCATCATCGCTACAATTGGGACATTGCCAGGAGCGAATCATCATTTGCCTTTGTCGATTCGAACAAAGGTGGGTTAGCAAACAGGTTTTGGATCCCGTCGACTAAGGCTTTTGACTTAATGAGCCGTAAGGGTCTCATAAAGGCGTTTCTCCCTACGAGTCGTGAGGATCTCGTAAGTTCGTTTTCTCCTTAAAAATCGTGAGGATTCTTAAGTGTATGTTCTCTTATAAGTCGTAAGGATCTTACAAGAGTGTTTTCTCCTTATAAGTCGAGAGGACTTACAAGGGTTATTCACCGTGTGAGCATATCCCTAGTCATTGGTGGGACTTTGTTAGGGAGATATTTATTCGTGCCTGTGGATTGTATACAAGGCTCAATATTGAAACGATTGTAGGAAAAAATCAGGGTTTATGATGGCTTAAGAACATGTTCAGATCCCTGTAGCTTAAGGCTTTTGAATCCTATGAGCCGTGAGGGTCTCAAAGGGGAATTCTCCTTACGAGTCGTGAGGATCTCGTAAGTGTATTTTCTCCTTAGGAATCGTGGGGATTCCTAAGTATGTTGCTCCCTTATAAGTCGTAAGGCTCTCACACAGGTATTTTCTCCTTGCAAGGTCGTGAGGACCTTGTAAGTGTCTTTTAACGAGATTGCGCACTTTCGGATTTTTGCAAACTCGCCGGTAGTCCTGCTGTTTTTACTCACGGAGCCCTTTCAGGTTTTTATCCGTGCCCATCTTGCTTATGGACGTACCGTTTTTTTTGTTATTTTACGCGTCAGCCCAAGAATGCGGCGGGTTTGTAGTAGTTTAAATACGTTTCGGTCAGGTGTAGTATTTCTTCAAGAAACGGACGTTTATTGGCCTGAAGGGTCTTTCGCCATACATATCCATGAGCAAGTAATCCCCACCCTGGTAGACTTTGTCTATGATGTACGGGCCTTCATAGTTCGGCTCGAATTTCCCCCGTTTGGCACGATTGGGGATCATAGGTCTCTAGACCACTAGCACGAGTTTGCCTTGGCGGAATGTTCTCGGCCTAGTCAGTCCCTCGTATGAATGCGTCATTTTTGCTTTGTAAACTTCCATGTTTTGCTGTGCCATGAGTCGGGTTTCGTCGAGGGCATCAAGTTCCTCAAGCCGAAGATGAGCATTCTCTTCGTCTGTTAGCTCGTAATGGACCGCCACTCGTAAGGAGGGCAGCTCTATTTCCAAGGGGAGTACTGCTTCAGCGCCAAAAACCAATGCATACGACGTTGTGTTTGTGGCCGTTTTGAACGTAGTTCGATACGCCCAGAGAGCTTCATGCAGTCTCTCGTGCCAGTCCTTTTTATTTTTGAACACCGTCTTTTTCACGATCTTCGTCAAGGTCTTGTTGTAAGCCTCAGCCATACTATTAGCTCGGGGATTATAGACCGAAGAGTATCTCCAGTCTATATTATGTTGCTGCGCGAAGCGGCTGATTTTGTGACTTCTGTAGGCCGGCCCGTTATTGGAGATAATCCGTCGCGGAGTGCCGAACCGATAAATGATGTGTGTCTTGAAGAAATGGAGGATATTCCCCATCTTCACTTCTCTTAGTGGTACTGCTTCTGCCCACATGGAGAAGTAATCAGTTGTCTCCAGTATGAACCGATGTCATCTAGACGATCCTGGTTCAATGGGCCCGATTATATCAGTTCCCCACATTTCGAACGGTCAGCTAGCCACCGTCGGGTGTAGCGGATTTGGATGATGATGGATCAAATCCCCGTGAATCTGGCACGAGTGGCACTGCTTCGCGTATTCGAAGCAGACTTGGATCATCATGGGCCAATAGTAGCCCATCCTTTTGATCTTCAGCTTCATCTTTGGCCCGGCTTGATGAGAACCGCAGAGTGCGTCATGAGTTTCTTGGACGACTCTCCTTGCTTCTTCAGGTCCCAAGCACCTTAGCCATAGAGAATCAAATGATCTCTTATATAGAGTGTCATTGACGAAGGCGGAGGATAGAGCTCGTTTCATGAGCTGATGTCTTGAGAACGCATCTTCAGGTGTTCGACAGGATTTGAAGTAGTCTATAAAGACTTCTCTCCAATCCTTAGCATATTCCTGGTCTTTTATTTGTAGGGCCGTTTGCTCGGTCGCTCCCTTTTCTTCGGACGACTCCGGAGATATTTCTGCCGGTGCAAGAACCCGACGGTTTTGCACAATGATCCTTACATCATCGAGATTTTCATAAGCCAATTCTTTAGCGAGCTTGGCTAGTGCATCAGCTTCGCTATTTTCCGTGCGCGGTATACTTTCCAGAGCGTAGGAAAGGATTCGAGTCAGCAGTTCTTGCACTCTCTTACCATACTTTACCAACTCTGGTTTGCATGTTTGATAGTCACCATTTACTTGACTAACGAACAGCTGGGAGTCTCCGTATATGAGGTGGTTTTTGATTCCCATGTCAATAGAGATCTCAAGACCTACTATCAAAGCTTCATATTCGGCTTCATTGTTTGTCCTCGGCTCTGTTAGGGAAAAGGCAAAGCGCATTACCTTGTGGAGTTACGAAGATGATGCCTACCCCAGACTTGATTATGGGGGAGCTGTGCTTTCGCTTCTTCATGGAAGATGCCCCATCGAAGTAAAGTTCCCATCGGGTGTCACTCTCTCCTTTCTTCCCATCGATCATGTCAAACGCGTGCTCGTCTGGCATCTCACAATTTAAAGGTGAATCGACATGTATTGGATGCTCAGCGAGGAAGTCGGCGATGGCCTGGCCTTTCACTGCCTTGAGAGGTCGATAAGTTATCGAGAACTCCATCAAGTGGAGGGCCCATTTAGCGAGTCGTCCTGTTAATATGTCTCTTGACATCAAATATTTGTGAGGATCCACCTTTGATATGAGATGGACCTTATGCGCCAACGCATAGTGCCTGTGCTTCGTTATCGCGAAGATCAATGCCAGGCAGTGTTTTTTAATGGGGGAGTAATTGTTTTCTGCCCCTAGGAGCACTCGACTCAAATAGTAGAGGGCTCTCTCCTTCCATTGGTCGTTTTCTTGTGCCCATAGCGCCTAAGGAACCCTCAAGGGCAGTTGTGTACAGAATGAGGGGCTTTCCTTTGACCGGAGCGGTCAGTACTGGCGGATTCTGTAGGTATTGCTTGATTTCGTCCAGTGCGCTTTAGCATTTTCGATCCCAAACGAACGGGGTTCCCTTCTTCATCAAGTGACTGTAGGGACGGCATTTGCCGGAAAGATTGGCTATGAACCGCCGAATATACGCGAGCTTCTCTTGGAGAGACCGCAGTTGCTTGAGAGTTCTTGGCGGGGGCATTTCCATGATCGCCTTGATCTTCGACGGGTCTATTTTGATGCCTCGATGTCGTACGATGAATCCTAGGAATTTGCCCGAGGAAACTCCGAATGCGCATTTCAGAGGGTTCATCTTCAAGTTGTATTTCCAAAGATGTTGGAACATTATTTTTAGATGCTCCCAATGCTCCTCGTGCGATTTGCTTTTCACCACAAGGTCGTCGATATAGCATTCGACGACTTCATGTATGAGATCTTCGAAAATCTTCGTCATGGCCCTATGATAGGTAGCGCCAGTGTTCTTCAGACCGAAAGTCATCACTTTGTAGCAGAATATGCCCAAAAGGGGTCCGGAAAGCGGTATGCTTCTGGTCTTCGGGAGCGTCCTCGGGATTTTTCCTTAGGCGATGGATTAGCGAGTGGTGCCACCTGAGCAAGCATCTCCTGCAGCTTTTCACGTTGCAGTTGAACTTTTTTTAAGGACCGAGTTTAAGGTCGGTGACTAATAGAAGCTCGAACTTCGTCTTTGGAATTCACCACATAGACTATGTGAACTACCGTGCCCCCAGGCTTGGGGTGTTTGGAGTTTGCTTCAGGCACTTGAGCTTTATTGGGCCTCCTTTTTTGTGAAAAGCCGCTTTGGTTTTGGGAGGAACCGCTGTATCAGGATCCGTCTTGAGATGAGTCCCTTGTATTTGAAATAGGATTTGTCAGAATTTGGCTGACGTCTCGGGGAAGAGCCGCGATTGACGACAGAGACCTTCACTTGCTTCCACACTTTTTATATATAGATGAGGAAAGTTGCTTTAGTGAGCGAACTGGTTTCTACTCTCGTGGGATCTTCATGGGCTGCGGAGACTTCTTCAATATTGCGGTAGGAGAATTTTGTCTGACCCTTTGCAATAGTTTGAAGTTGTTCCCAGTTGGAACAACAACATTCACCACTGGGGCGCAACTCAAAACGGAAGCAGGAACCGTGCGATTCGGATGAAAGGTTCTCGCAATGGAAGGAACCTGTTCAGGTGAAGTGAGTCTCACGAACGACGCAGACCATACGGGGAACTGCCCTTAGCTCATTTTGTATGATGCCGATATCGACGTCGACCATTTCTTACGGCCGGGATTTGATTAGCTTCAGGATTTTGCTAAGCCCGCCACATGTTTTCTTTGAGAGTTTGAATATTCTGCCCCCTTGCGTTGACCTTGGTCCTTGGCAGGTGCCAGTTGTTGGAGGACTGATTCTGTTGGCAAAGTTGCAGCTTGGGGAACCAGTCTGTGGAAGACAGATTTCCTCTGGGCTTCCTCCATCGGCGTTGAGGCACCGAGAGTGGGAGGTGGGAGTATCGACCCAAAGAGAAGCCCGTTGATTTCTTGAAGAGCCAGATTGCAGAGATTTGAGGTTGCAAGTGGCCCATACATGACCCCACCAGATATGACAGAGCCTGAGTTGCTAGGGTAGGAGCAAACACCATTCTTTATAGAGACGAAATGCCGGTTTTAGTATCCACTCACCCAAGGGCAACCACAAACATATATACCGCGATTATTTGATCGCGAAAAAACATGACACACGAAGTGTGGAGTGGAAAGAGGAAAAGGTCCCACTGGGTGTGTCGGAATCTGTTCACCGCCGAAAGACGCGACCGGGACGTTGGGACGTCCGGCCTGAATTTTGGGGGCAGATGCTATTTGGGTTTTATCCGTCCACCTTTCCGAAGATGCCAAGTTGATTTATGACACCGTGTATCGGAGGTTTAGACAGATGCGGCCGTTGTAGCAGACTTCGTCAGATTCCCCCTCATTTGAGGAGTTTTTGATTGTGGGGACGCTCTTCCCTGCAGGCGCAAGCCCCTGCGGTTAATTACGCTACCGCCACTTTCTCCTTCTCCAGATGGCCACTTCGTGTCGTATGTGTTTGTTTTATTTTTGGTTTCCCATGGATTGTATACGGAGACTAATTTATGTTGTCGCCCGTAGGGCGTGGATTAGTCCAAATCCGTATTTTCTTAGATTTGGGTTTGGGTTGGGTTTAAGGATCGTTAGTCTTGTTTTAGACTAAGATCAACTCAAACACTTGTTGAGGATACGTTAGTCTAATTTTAGAGTAAGATCTACTCAACAATTTGTTAAGGATACGTTAGTCTAATTTTAGACTAAGATCAACTTAACCATTTGTTAAGAATACGTTAGTCTAATTTTAGACTAAGATCTACTTAACAGGATCATTTAGATCCAACAAAAGAGCATTTGGGCTCTATTGTTTTAGTTTAGGGACTTTGCGGTCCAAAAGTTTAAGGACATCATAGTCCATGGAGTTTAAGGACATCATAGTCCATAGTTTAAAGACGTCATAGTCTGTAAAGTTTAAGGACATCATAGTTCATGAGTTTAAGGACCCCACAGTCAGTGGTAGTGTAGAGACATCATAGTCTGTAAAGTTTAAAGACATCATAGTCCAGGAGTTTAAGGACCCCATAGTCCGTGAAATGTCTGGTTTTCGAGACCCGTCGCCTCTCTGAAGACGTTGAAGGATTACAACGACAAATATCAGAGGAGTGAAGAGATGTACCCTTGAACCAATATTGGTTGGAAGATCTGTAGTCCAATTTGGGACCAAGATTAAATATTTATAAGCATATGGGCTCAATTAATCTGAATTAGAGATCTGTGGCCGACTTGGGCTCGGCCCATTCAGTTAAAATGTTGGACATTTAATTAGGCTCAGTCCTTTTTCATTTAACAATACTGAGCATTGGTTTGGGTTCTGACAACTTTTTGTCTTTTATTGAATGCTGAGAACTCATTATGGCTCTGGGCTTTATCATTTAAAGAACAGTTTATGTTCTCTTAGCGCCCACGTGAGGAGCACGTGGTGCGCTTGGCGCTGTGCTTCAGTTAATGAGCGCAGATCGCTTCTTGTGAAATAGCGCATACGTGAGGAGCACGTGGTGTGCTTGGCTCTATGCGCCAGTTAATGAGCGCAGAGCGCTTCTTGTGAAATAGCGCACATGTGAGGAACACGTGGCGCGCTTTGCGTTCTGCGCCAGTCAATGAGCGCAGAGCGCTTCTTGTGAAAAAGCGCACACGTGAGGAGCACGTGGCGTGCTTGGCGCTGTGCACCAGACTTTGGAGCGCTGAGGTGCTTCTTTAAACTTGGAGCGCCGAGGCTCTGCAGCGCTATGCGCTAGATTTGGAGCGCTGGGGCGCTCCTTTTAATTGGAGCGCTAAGGCTCTTTTTAGTCAGCTTTGCACCCTGAGAATTAAATTCTCTCTTATAAGAGACTTTGTCTCATGGATCTAAGAACAAAGTTCTTATTTTATAGGAGATGTTTCAATCACTTATATTTTTGGTGAAAGGCTTTGTCTTTAAGGATCTATGATCCTAAGAAAATTGAATTATTCTCCCCCCTTTTTATAATGAGATGTTGTGATCTCTTTTGTGAAAGACAATTTGTCTTAAAGATCTATGATATAGCATAAGAACTAAGTTCTTTTTCTGATGAGATGTTTTTTTATCCCTCTGTTTTTTACCTTGAAGAAAAGTTTTTCTTCTCAGAGCTTGCTCTTTCTTTGAAATTTCTCAAAACTTGTGGGGGGGGTTCCTCTCTACGAGACTTGAAGTCTTGGGGCCTTTATATAGGGTAGGCTGATTTGTTGAATTGGTTGAAGAGATCTTTTCTCTAATTGATTTGGGGATTTCCCCACCGTTGGATCTTTGATCCTAGAGCTTCTGTTTTACAGAAGGCAATTTTCTTGTTTTTAACAAGATTGGGAAATCTTTTCCCATACAGAATTTATTCCGTATTTTGGTAATTTTTAATGACCATTGGATCATTGATCCAACGGTGCTCTGATTTTCAGAGCACAATCTTTCCTGTTTGGAAAGATTCTGAGGAATGTTTCCTCAACAGAATTTTATTCTTGTCAATTGATGATTTTTAATCATGTTCGTTGGATCTTTGATCTATGCACCGAGAACATTTTGTTCTATCGCTAGCGCTCACGTGCTTTGCCCGTGGTGTGCTGCTTAGGGTGCAGCGCTCTTAGCGCTAGCGCTCTTAGCGCTAGCGCTCACGTGCTTTGCACGTGGTACGCTGCTTAGGGTGCAGCGCTCTTAGCGCTAGCGCTCACATGCTTTGCATGTGGTGCACTGCTTAGAATGCAGCGTTCTTAGCGCTAGCGCTCATGTGCTTTGCACGTGAGCGCTGCCTCAGAGTCTTTGACTCTCAGCGCTGGCGCTGCTATGAAGCGCCGTTTCATTTCAAATTTCGAAATTTGAACTGAGCTTTGCTCTGATTGGGGGAAATAGAGGGGGTATTAGACCCGAACTTTCATCGCATAGATTGACCTTGGTTGATAGAGTAGGTGACTTAAGTAGAGTGACGTACCGTGTGTATGTTCCGCGGCATACTTACGATACGCTACTCCTCTTAAGAAGTCTTAGGATGTACATTTCTTTGCACAATATTCTATTCATTCCTATGATCTATCCTCATCGATTTCGGTTGGTGGTTTTTGTTATCACGACTGCACGGGCAGAGAGAGCTGCGGCTAGAGTTGTGGTCAGCATGAGCTCGTCTTGGACGAGGACTAACCAGGGCGAAATTCCGGTGATACACGATTGCATAGATGTGTCGTTTTATTGTGTTTTTTTCGCGCCATGAGCGTTTTGATGGATTTCTTTTACAAAAGTTTCTCGAACGTGCAGATCGGCACTGGAGGATTGGGCTACTGATAGAGGATGGCTAGAATATGATGACCGTCAATGCACCGTTTATTCTTGATGATTGAGGCACTGTTTAGCATGCGGGCGAATGAGCTAAATGTTGCTGCGACCGACAAGATACCGCCCCAGATGATTGAAGCTATTGCTACACGAGTTTATACTTAGAGATATGATAGAAGATCGCTAGTCACCCAAGGATGAGTGACTAGGACATGTGGTTCGTTTGCATACCCCGATGCAAGGTCATCAGATTGATTGATTCCAGCTTGAGAAGGCTTCACGCAGGTACGTTGAGAGTCAATAGAAAACGATCGAATGTCAGAAACCCATTTTTCCAAGTTTAAGGTATCCGGAAAAACATGCAAGTAATTCTGTGGACCCTCTAGAAGAATGAAACCCTAACTTGACATAATGACCATGGAAACGCTTTTGAACCTTAGGGTTTACGGCAGTTCCACGGTGCTATTAATGAGGCTTGGGTTTGCCCTTCTACGGCTGGTCCATAGGTACTGTGGCATGTATTGGATATTGTTAAACTGTGCACGAGTGTTGAGCTCTCGGGGAATTATGGGACTTTGATAAATCGATTGAAAAGTTCGACGTCGTCCGGATATCATATGATGGGATACATTACTTGGGAGACTCTAGGTATGAGTATAGCCGTTGTAGCGCAGTCCATACAGCTATGAAGAGACGGGTCCGAATCAGTCGACATTGGAAAAAAGTGGAGTAAGAGGTTCATACGAGATTTTGATGAGATGATGTTCCACTCCGTTGACATCAGAGATGTGATACGCATGCAGAGGCGCGCGATGACTATGCAGCCGTTCCGTAACAAGAAATAGATTTAGTAAAGGGTGATAACTTCCGGGCAGTTCAGCAGAAACAAGATTTGGGAGAGACCCCGACAAGAATCTTCTGGAATACTAAACGAGAAGACTTGGACCTAGGATCGATCGTATTACGCACACCCAGTAGGCCAGAGTTCGGCATCGTCGACGAAACAAGTTATGAGTGACCATGATAGTTTGCCAGAGATCTTTAGAGGATGTGCAAGAGCGGAACTGTTTCCGTCATCGTTTCCATATTGGGTCGCTGAGCCGAGGAGTTATGTAACTGGCAATTCGCAGTGAGAGACGAGAGCCTAAGGACACCAGGCGCCAGGCCATGAACAGGAGGCAAGTAGATATCTTGCTCTGCTAGCTTTGGATGCACCGACACCTTCTCGACTTTGAAGGAAGGACACATCAACGATGGTGTTTACGATTTGCGATTTGTTGATTCAAATATCACGTGTCCGTTATTTTGGATTTCGGTGTTTTGGGGCAATTTATTTGCATGATTGAGATTTGTGCACCACAGTTGCACTCGACTTCGATTGATGTCATTCGAGATATTTGATTTTGATTTCATGCCCATGGTATGTATGCGATTTGACTTGTGCCTTCGGTGCAGTTTTTATGCACTTTTAGTACTTGATGGGATTTTGTGCATGCAGATGCACGCGTTTATGAGTTTATATACCACGGTATACCTGATTTGGATTGAGGTTTGTTGTATACCGTCGATTTCGATTGCGATATTCGATATTTTTTTCGTGCACCTTGTGGACTTGATTTGGATTCTTGCGCATACTTGGCGCGCTTGATGCGATTTTGGTGCACACCAGATGCACTAAATCGGGATTTTTCGTGCATATCAGATGCACTTGATATTGTTGTCAGGCACACTCGTTGCCCTTGACAGGTGTTTTCGTGCACACCCGTTGCACTTAAATTTTATTCTGTGCTTATGTATGGCACATCCATTGATTTCAATTTCTGTGCGCACCAGACGCACGTGGCATTCTTATACACATTTTGGGATTGGTTCCTTTTGGAGCAGTATGTTTTATGATATTTACCATTTGGTATAGTAACTGAGAAGGACTAGTCAGAGGACAGTACCTGAATATATTTTTGCATGCATCGATAGTTATCGAAGGGATTTCCAAAGAGGAGCTATAGTCTCAATATTTTTCCTATATGTCCGAGATGACACGAAATATTTCGTAAAGGAAACCCTTCTAAATTATCTTCAAAAAACGGCAGGACGTATGTTAAACAAAGGGTATATATATATATATATATATATATATATATATATATATATATATATATATAGTTATTTTCTTACAATAAACGTCCGCTACTTGTGACTTGATACGCGCATCGCACAGCGATTTGAAAAAGGTTTGGCATGCATTTCCTTCAGATGTTTTGACGAGTTTACATCGATGCATACTATGTACAAGTTATAGTTTTGATGTATATCATGTTGGTTTTCGTATTGGACTTTGACATTGGTATCTTCACCATAACTCCGATGATTACGTGATGCTTGACGGAGTTTTTGATTTTTGAGTTATACACTCGTTTTCATGCGCATGCATTGCGCTACGATATGTTTTATATAATTATGATTTCGGAGCTCCAACGACTTGATCATTTTACTGAAATGTTTTAGTAATTGAGGGGTTTAAATTTAAATTCGGGGACCGAATTTATTTAAGGGGGAAGACTGTAATATTTCAGAAAAATAAAATATTATTTTGGGAAATTAAATAATTAAAATAATAAATATTATGAATATTTTAATGTGTGGAGATTAGTTTTAATGATATGGTATAATTATATACTGGTAAATTGGGAAATATTTGGAAATTTATATCAATTATTGATTTTAAAAGAATTTATGAAAATTGGGAATTTTACAATTTAGTATACAATGATTTGTATATAAGTTAGTTTTACTAAACTCGATTAGTATTTAATTATGCATTAAGCGTGATTATGCACATGACATGCACCATGTCATATTGTAAATATACTTGTCACATTTTTATTTGAAACATGATTCAAGTCTTTATTGGTGCATGGTTTTATTTTGGGTTTTCAATTGTTTTAGAAATTGAAAAGGAAAAGATAAGAAAAGAAAAGATAAAGAAAAGAATTTTAAAATGGGGCATGAAGAGACAAGGAAGCATGGACAATGAGAGAGAGAGAGTGAGGGGTCTTCTTTTGACCATGGCATTTTTTTCACTTCACCTTCATCTTTCATCTTCTCCCTCTCCTCACAACTTGGCTGCCCTCTTCCCTCCACCATCACTACTCCTCACAACGCCATCAAAAATACATCAAAACCATGCTTTCCCTTCACAAAAATCATTCACAACCTCACTACAAGCATGGTGGATCAAGAAAGTTTGGATTTTGAGCACTTGGGGCAACTCAAGAAAATTCTTGAGTTGCCAAATGAGGTAATTGTTTCACCATTAGTATAGTAGTTAAGTTTCTATAGCCTTTAGTGTAGTTTAGAATTCATTAAGAGAGGTTTAGTGAACTTGGGAAATTTCAAGAGGAGGTTAGGGTTTTGTGTATATTGGAAAAGTGAAATTGAGGTGTTTTAAGTGACTACAACCCCTTTAGTGTTAGAATTCTGGATAAAACCAGAGATTAAAACCCCAAGACACGAACTTAGAATCTCCAATGTCAGGTTTTGTGAGGAATTGTGGTGATATTTGGAGATCTGCTATAACCCGGGAACCCTAAAAATTATTTAGCAACTACAGTGAGTCGTGCAGGCAACCTAGAAGCTAACCCCAAAACCTGAGACCCCCAATCCATTTCCAGGCCGCCAATTATTCCTTTTTGGCTGCAAATTGCGGCCTTGGTGTGACCAAATTGGTTCGTTCTTGGTCTGTGGTTCCATTTTCAGTAAATTAGACCTCCCCTATATGCAAAATTGGCTAATTTCATCTGAAAAAAAATCTGAAAGTGTTTTCTTATGTTGCTGCTTTGGTTTTGCGACTATTTATGACTTGGATTTTAGTATTTGGGTTTTGACTCGGTGGTGTGACGTTTGCACGTCAATCTTGAGGGTTGTTTGGTTGATTTGCGTGAGTAAACCATAGGTTTTAACCTATATGCATCTCGCGAGTCGTTTTGGATTTGAATCAGATTTTGATGTGATACGATATGTTATGACATGTAGGTACCTCCGCATGAACTTCGAGACGACAAGCAAGAGTGTGGCGACATCGACTTCAGCAAGTAAGGATCAAGGTGAGTAGATATATATCTACGGGGGAAGTCGGGTGGATGGCGTATAGCACCCCCGCACTTCATAGGGTAGAAGGCGAACATGATTTATATATTTATATATATATGTGTTAATGTGAGACGTGAATGCTTAGAGAGAAAGTAACTTAGTTTAGTTCTTAGTCGCGAAACCCTAGAGTAAGGATTGGCACACACGCACACACACATGCATACATTTGATTTTCTTGTGCGTATATAGGGATACACACACACACATACATATATGTATGTGAGTATGTATATATATATATATATGTGTGTGTATACATATAAACGGATGATGAGGATAGTATATGATACTTGGAGATGAGTCGATGTGATTGAGCATGATGTCATGAGATCGGTGATTTGATTTGGGTCATGTGATGAGACACGACATGATATTATAGCGGATCGTTGGGCGATGTGTTTTCATACACATGCGGATATACATATATATGTTTGATGGTATCAGAATGTACTAGACTTTAGATCATTACCCCTAATTCAGGATATGATGATAATGATACCAGATAAATTATGAGATAAATGTGATATTTGACCCGTACCCCGATTTGGGATGCCGTATGATGGATTTTACCGTACGATGTATAAATATAATGATTGATTCGCACTCTCGACTCGAGAATGTCGTATTATATATTTTATCATACGTGACACTATTGAGGCTGGATCACCGACTACTAGATATATATATTGATCCAGACTTAGGTGGATTTCCTTACCCTTTCGATTAGTCTCTTAGTTAGTCCTGTAGTTTATCAGGTAGATGTTAGAATGGGCTCGAGTCATACTTATTTTCAAAACCGACGAATCGTGGGTATTTTAAAGACAGGCCCTATTTTCTAAAAACCACGATTCGTGCTATTTCAAATGCCAAAACTGTATGACTCGTATATATAATGTTTATTCTTACATGTTGCGTCTACTATTCAATTTCCATTTATTCTTGCTGTTCGCATCGCATTGCATGCTTAAATGTGTTTTCATTAGTTATTATGAACCCATGCTGTCAGGACACCAGCACCATTACCGATGATGTGTATGCTCCACGTACACTTGCTTGCCGGCTCACACACATCATCATTAGTAATTGCCATGACACATACACTTTATAAGTATTATTTCATTAACATAGCTTGCTAGCTGATAGTTCTAATATGTTATTGCTTTAATATGCTAGTTTAATTATTGCATTCCTTACTTGATATCCGATGCATTCATATATTCATTTGTCATGCAATATTATGGAGTTTTATGCCGGTAATTCACTGTCATTTTACTCTTGAGATTGGGATTTCGGATTTACATGAGATTTTTAGATTTGGAGAAACCGCAAGGATTTTATAAACTTATTATCATTTTAAAGATGGAAAATTGTGGTTTTCTCGTGATATGATTGAGAGGTGTCCACCATGAGTTTTCTCGGCTCTTGAACGATATCATACACTCGATTCGAGGAGGAGGAGGAACCGTCTGTGGGTGCATGGTAGACCCGGTGCGGTACCCCGGGGCAAGATGGTCGCAGATGATGGCGTTGAGCCCGGCAGGGGAGCACTACCGACCGGTTATTGTGATGCGGCGGATATCCGGAGAATACCGACGTAGTCTTGAGATTTGATGATATGGGCCAATCCGGATTGCCGGAGCCTGAGATACAGAGATTGATTATATGGGCCAGTCCATATTGCCGGAGCCCGAGATATTAAGATATTGGGATATATGTTTTGTGTCGATGCTTGACACGGATTTCTTTGTTGATTTCATTGATGATACTTCAGTTTTATACAGAAATCTCACTGAGATAAGAAAACAGTTTTCTCATTTAGATGTATTCTGTTTTCATGCAATCATACATCATATATTTGATATGTTGTTACCTGAGGCACTGACACGAGCACTTGGTATTATACTTATGTATAGATGTTTACCCTTGCCATTATTATATGCTTCAGGCTATATTATTTTGAGGATATTACTATCTTATGACCTAGGATAGAGTCATACATGTGATTTCTTCTCGGTGATGTTTTCTACTCACGAGTTGGCAACTCACCCCCGTTGTGCCACAGTTTCTTGCAGATTTTGCCGTACAGGTTTCATTGCGGCTTGCTGGCACGCTGCTTCCTTCCGGGTGATTGTTTTGGTAGGTGGGTTCGCTCGCATCGTGACAACCATTGTACTTTATTTATATTCAGCTGTATCTAGGAACTTCATCAACCAGACTTGTATTATTGATAGACATAGAAAACCAGTATATATTCTTTCGACCTTAGAGTCGCGCTTGTATTATTATGGTTTTCTTGAGGATATTGGTTTTCTCTCTGAGTTTTGATCCTCGCCCTTCGGCGTTGTATATTATATTGCTTGCGTAGTTGATCCGCCAATTGGCGAAGAGCTAGCTCCTGCTTGGGGATGCCTTTATTCTTCATTTATATATATTTCGTGTGTTGTACCCGTTTGGGGCCAGTATTTACAAAGAAGACTCTGCCGAAATGTCACGACCCGAAATATTACCTCGTGACCAGCACTTAAATCACGCAACGTCTAAAGGCGTAACGTAATTCAAGTAAGCTGAAACCCAGAAATCTAAACCTTTTAAGAAAATAAAGGAGGTGAAGTTTTGAAATGTGGTATAATGAAATCAAGTTTTCTTAATGCATAGAAAAGGAACACGAAAATTCAAGTGAAATTTGCTAGTTTGAAAATGTATTTCGTCTTTTAAAAATTTGGTCAACACCTCCTTTGTATATTTTGATCCAAAACCACAAATACATAATAAGAATAATGCTATCCCCAAGCGGGAGCTAGCTCTTCGCCAACCGGCGGGTCACAACCACGCAAACATAAATATAAGTATACGACGTCCAACGGCGAAGGTCACCACAAAAGATAAAGAAGAATAAAGCGAGACATCAAAACCACAAGTAGCGGAAAACCCATCGCTCTAAGTCTCGCAACCACAATCTCACTAAGCCTCATTACTTATACAATTTACTAATTTTGATTGATGGAGTTGACTAGATACAATATGAAATAGTAAATACAAGAGTGGGTACGATACAAATGCCCCACCTACCAATGCAAAACACCCAAATGAAGCTATGTGCCGGCGATGCCGCTACGGATCCATGCGGTCAACCTGCAAGAACTGTGGCACAACGGGGATGAGTTGCCAACTCGTGAGTAGAAAAATATCTACAAGTAGAAATCGAATAAACAACGACTCCTAGGTCAACTATATCATAAAGGTAATACTAGGATATCTAGGGTGACCGTATCTGTATATGTGCCAACAATGTAATCAATACCTATATGTATGCGGATATAATCCAACAATATAACCAATGTCTGTATGCATGTGGATCTCGTCCAACCATATAATCAATGTATGTATGCATGTGGATCTTGTCCAACCATATAATCAATGTATGTATGCATGTAAGTATGAGGATATAAATCAACGGTGTCCCTCGCGACACATCAAAATCATGGAACCTGGGTGTACAGCATCGAGACCCGAAAACATCATGAAACCCGTGTCCAGCATCGACACGTAAATTCTCATATCTCGGGCTCCGTCAGTCCGGATCGGCCCTCGGGCTCCATCAGTCCGGATCGGCCCATCTTATCTATCGACTCCGGTCGGTATCCTCCGGATATCCGCCGAGCCCAAATACTATCACCGGTAGGTAGTAGTCCCTCTGCCAGGCTCATCGTCATCCACACGAAATCTCTCTCTCGTCCCGGGGTACCATACCGGGTCCACCATGTACCCGCAAACGGAATCATCCGCCTCCTCGAATCGGGTTTCACATGTCACTCTCCGAACCGAGAAAACACATGGTGGACGCACTGAAATATCATATCAAGAGAAACCGAGGTTTTAAAACAGTACATACTTTCTTTTGAAATAACCACGGTTCTCAAATCCAGAAATCTCATGAAAACAGCATATCTCAATGCGTAAAATCATAAAGCATGATGTATGCGACATATGATAGAAATGTAAGCATATCCGTATATCATGCAACATGGAATAGTGATGTGACATATTAAGGGAAAACCACTCTTTTAAATGATTCCAGTTTTAAAATATATCCTGCGGTTTCCAATTCTCCAAAACCAAAGCCGGCATCATCTATGCATGTGCAATAAGTATGTATATAGGTATGGATGCACAAATGGTATATACGCAAGTATGAGTGTACAATATGTATGTACGCAAGTATGGATGTATAAGTGGTATATACGCATGCATGAGTGTACAATATGTATGTGCGCCAATATGGATGTACAAGTGGTATATACGCAAGTATGAGTGTACAATATGTATGTGCGCAAGTATGGCTGTACAAGGGGTATATACGCATGTATGAGTGTACAATATGTATGCACACCAATATGGATGTATAAGTGGGTATATACGCAAGTATGAGTGTACAATATGTATGTCATGATGCAGCAACCCTACTGTGTGGTGACATGGCAATTATCGATGATGAAGTGTGTGAGCCGGCAAATCTGTGTAGTGTAATATACGCATCATCGATAATGGTGTAAGTGTACTAGCACAGGTATAACTAATGCAATGCGAATAATATGAATGCATCATAAGGTAAATCGTCAGCTAAAAGCTATAAGATATACATATCTAATATGATCGAGTCGGTGAATCTATCAATCGACATCCAGCCTATAAACATCACGTACGGTATAATCCATCGTACGGCAACCTCTAGTCAAGGGTAAGGATCAATCATCAAGCCAAACTCATCACGCACGGAAAATCATCGTACGGCGGTATTAAGCCATCAGGGATCCTATCAACCTATAAGACGAGGAGGGTACGGACCTAACATCACGTACGGTTAATACTCACGATTCACAACACATATAAATATCTTTATATACCTATGTCCTAGGTCACATCCGCAACAATCTCATATCAGGGGACCGGCAGGGTATAAATCATCTCAATCGACTCGCATCCGTATACCAACATATCATCAAATCACATATCTCGTCATATATTCTTTTCATCGTATTTATATTCCTCATCAAGTCAATTTTATAAATACATTCTACCTTTACTATATGCATAAGTATCTAATCTAACATACACACCCGAACCATACAAACAGTTTTTGAAAGATGCGAATCGTAGTTTTGAAAGTAGGGGCTACGGTGTTTTTAAGGAAAAGATATCATTTGAAAATTCGTAACGTCCCTCGAGGTATTTGTTTAAGAGATGCATATGATTCTTCAGTTTGGAAATAGGTATGGTTCGGATGACACATCTACGTCAACTATCTAGTCCTATAGTACCCTAAACGGCATATCATCAAATCTCATCCTCAAGTCCCGTCATCACATACTAGTCGTATCATATCACTTCTAACTATCCTTAGTTTTTAATATGGTTCTCTAACTACCCCTTTACTCTATCTATAGTTTTCTATTAAAGGTTTCATTAACCATAATATATATATATATATCGGTTTCCATCAAAGTGTGCGGGGGTGCTATACTCCATCCACCCGACTTCCCCCGTAGATATAGATCTACACACCTTGGTCTTCGCTTGCCGAAGTCGATGACGCCACGCTCCGTCGCATCGGAATCCACGCGAAGATACCTATAATAACTACACATATCGCAACGCTATTAAAATGAAGTTCTGAAACCAAAACAGCACACGGATCGCCTATAGGTTAGAACCTATAGCCCACGTATGCAAAACCAACAAATTACCCCTAGTCGTTGATGTACAAACATTCAACAACCAAATACAAATCCAAATATCAAAACTAAACATTTTAAAATACAGAAAACATATCCAAAAATCATACTAATGTGTTCCCAGATTTCGACTCAGGACAAAAGGAGTTTCACAAACAAGTCTAGGGTGCTGTATATGATGTATATGAGCTACTGGATCAACGCCGACACCACATGCCACCAAGTGGCCGGCCACCTACCCCCAAAATCCGGCCTCCTCGGCCCCCTTGCTCTGTTGGGCTTCGTTTGGTCATGGTGGTCTCCGATGGTCTAAAATGGGTCTCTGGTATTGTTTGCTAAACTCAGAAAGTCCCCGGATTGCTCCAGATTTCCCTGCACACCCTATATCCTCACAAAACTGACATGGAAAAAATCCTAAATCCGTATTTTGGTTTCTATACTAAATTTCAGGTCTTAAACAGCCACTTAACAGGCATTCAATCATCACCAATCCACAATTTCACTCAAACCCTCACTAGGATTTCTAAGTATCACCAATCCATCACAAAACGAACTCTAAACTTAAACAAAAAGCTAGGAAACTTGAAACTAACTAATGGAAGAAATTATACCTCATGGATGTCACTTAAGCAAACCTTAGAAGTCCCAAAGTTGTCAAAATTCCACTTTTCTTGGTCCAATGTGTAGAGGAAGAGATGAGAATTAATTTTTGTGAAGGGAGTATAAGGTTTTGGGGATTATTTGGAGATGGGTCTAGGGTTAGAAGTGGAGGGAGATGAGCTTGAGGAGATGAATAAGGAGATGAAAATGATGGGGGAAAAAGATTATGGCTGCTGCCCCTCCTCTCTCTCACTTATTCTCACACACATTCTCTCTCCAATCATTCATCTTTTTAACCCTTTTTCATTTCCTTTTCTTTTCTCTTTCAAATTTCAAAACCAAATCACATAATACCCATAAATCAACACAAATGCAACAACATTTAACCAAATTTAACATGACATGGTGCACTATCCATAGAAAACTGTATAAACACGGATTTGGCTTAATTGCGATTAGCAGTGCACTAATCGGGTTTTTATTCAAACTGCATATAATAAATTTTAAAAATGCCAAATATCTTAAATATATTATTAAATGAATAAATCATTTTAATTTCCATTTATTTCACAATTATCGGTATATATTTATACCCTTTTTCGAAAACCCCAATTTCGCAAATCGGGCAGTTTTCGGGAAATATATTATTTTAATATTGAATTCCAAAAATAATATTTTATATTTTCTGAAATGTTACAATCTTCCCCCCTTAAATAAATTCGGTCCCCGAATTTAAATTTAAACCCCCAAAATCCAAAATATTTCAATAACCAGCTCAAATCAACGGGGCTCCGAAATCACGGAAAATACAGAAATAACACAGCATATCGCGTCAAGTGAGCATGAAAATGAGTACAAAACTCAAAATTGAACCTCGTCAAGCATTACGCAAATCATCAGATTTGCACGCATATCCTCGGAGTTACAATAGAGATACAGATCTCGAAATCCACTACTGAAATCCAATATACACTAGTCAAATACTATAATACGTGTATAGTATGCATCCTTGAAAAACTTTCAAGAACTGAATAAAACTCATACAAAAATCTTTTCTAAATCGCCGTGTAATGCGTAACTCAAGGCCTAAGTGACGGATGCTCATTTGTAAAATAATAATATATGTCCATATATGTTTTGCTAAATATACGTTCCGTCGTTTTTCAAAATATCCCAAAAGGTTTTCCTTTATAACCGTTCGTGTCGCTCACAGATACGTAGGAAACAACGAGACTATAGCTCCTTTTGAAAACCCCTGGTTAAACTTCAAAGCATGCAAAATACTCGGGTACTGTCCTCAGATCAGTCATGTTTGGCTACTACACAATATAGTGCCCAAAACGAAAACAAAGTGCTCAAAAGCAAAATCAGCCTCAAAAGGCGTATCCAACGATTATGTGAGTCCGGTACGCACGGAATCCAAATCCAAATACAGGTGCCATAATATGCACATAAGCACAACTAAGTGCAACAGGTGTGCACGAAAACATCTGTCCAGTGCAACGGGTGTGCACGACAACACATCTGGCGCATCTATTGTGCACGAAAACAACATCTGGTGCATCAAATGCACGAAATACCATCAATAACTCAACGCATAAAAAGCAACACCGAGTGCACCAAGGTGTATAAAATCCTAAACGTGTGCAACTGCGTGCACAAAATCCGTATCAATGCACTGTAAGCACTTGTGAGCTATACCGAGTGCAAAAATCACATCATCCGTATGAAATCCATGAAATCATAAACACATGCTACGAAGGTACAAAATCGACATCAAACGCAATAGGTATGCACAAATTGCAAATCAATACAACGGTGTATAAAATATATATCTAGAGCAATAACTATGACCAAAATGTAAATATCCAGCAGGTGCAGCCATGGTGCACGAAAACCAATATCACGAAACTCAATCATCAAAACTCAAATCCAAGTGATATAAGCGTGATACTAGGATCATAAATGCAAATCGCAATAAATGACATTGAGGTACACCTCCTACAATGTCGAAAAATAAATCGGTGCGCCTAAAACCTGCAGAACAAGAATATCCGCTTGCCTCCTGTTTACGGTCTGGTGTCTTCTGTCTCTGGGTCCTTATCTTCTCTGTAGATTCACCAATCTCGCAATCCATCGGCTCATCAGCCCGGTCAGGTGTGCTAACGGGAACGATTCCGCTCTAGCACTTCTCTGGTCATCTCTTGGCCAATTATCACGACCACTCGTAAAGCAGCACGTTACTGGCATTGGCCTCTGGCTTTCTGAATACTCATAACACATCTGATCCTCGGTGCAGCAGTGTCCTGGAAGGAATCCTGCTCAAGATCTCTTCCGATCTCGCCTATGCCGAACTATACGGAGGCTGGTACTCATACATAATCTTTTCTCGTCTTCTGGACACCTGCGTTCTCAGCACAACATTTCTTCGGGGAATTGGCCGTATCCCAACGCCTCTGTATGCATATCAGAACCTTATCTCGACGGGGAGTAACAACAGCTTGTCAGCATCTCGCGCGAACCTCTGGCTCCACTCGTCTGTATCATCGTCCACTTTGACGTCACGTTGTGCTATCTGTGTACAGCAATGGTCCTCGGCTACAGTCAATCCGGAGTCTCTCACACGGACTCGAAATCACGAACTCGGTATCTTCATCACTCTGTAGAAGATCTCTAGCCGAACACGCCCTCGGGAACTTGTCCCAACCATCGTAGAAATACCCAATACTTGCCTGTCCTCGATCAACTCCCAACGCATCTGGGTGAGGTCCTCTATCCGAAACTGGTCAGCTTACTGGTCTCCTATCACATGATATCCGGATAGCGTCAAACTTTTCGATCGAGTCATCAAGGTCCTAAAATTTCCCGAAAGCTCAACACCTGAGCACAGTCTAGAATATCTGGTACATACCACAGTACCTCTGGACCAGCCGTAGAAGGGCAAACCCAAGCCTCACTGATGGCACCGCTAAACTGCCGCAAACCCTAAGGTTCAAAAGCGGTTCCATGGTCATCATGTCGAGTTAGGGTTTCATTCTTCTAGAGGGTCTACAGAATCTCTTGCATGTTCCTCCGAACAGTTTAAACTTGGGAAAAATGGGTTTCTGACATTCGTTCGAACTTTTTAGCTTCACATATATAACATGTGAATACCCTTCGTCCGCGTGCTAAACAATGCCTCAATTCTCTAGGAAAGACGATACATCAACGGTCATCTCTGCATCGGTCTGCACTAGATCTGAGTAAGGCTCTCCACATTGAAAATCTTCAATTCAACTGGGCCTGCGTCGGCGCATCAATTTGACGAATCACCTTCGTCTCTCAAATCGGGATAGACTAGCTATCATCTGTCGCATCTCTGCCTGGGAGCTCCAGCGATCTCAGCTCGTAAGCTCTGGAAGTGACATCCTATCAATCTCAGCAACAGCTGGGTCATCTGTCTGCAGGATAGGCGACATCATAATCTCCAAGGTAGGCAGTATATCAACAGTCCTCTAGCAACTGGCAGCTTCTAACAGTGGCCCGATCATCCGGTACAAAACAAACACTCGCCTCAACAGGAGGTCACAACACAACACTACATCGAGACGTTCCCATGTCACCAGAAAACACAATGGTCAGACCTCGTACCAGACGAGGTCGCTCTGACCGCAACACTAGCAGCAACTCAATCTGCGCTCAAACCATGGTGACAGGAACCTCAATCGAGTAACGAAGAAAGCAGATCAACAGCATGAAAGGAAACGACAGATCCAGAATGGATATATGATAATAAGAAGGAACAACATCAATGAGAGTATGATCATAGAAACGAATAGAATCAAGGATCTCAAATGGATGCATAATCATGGGTATGAAGAGAATCATAAGTCTCAAAAATATGTACATCCTAAGGTTTCTTAAGTGGAGTATCGTATCGTAAGTATGCCGCGGAACATACGTACGGTACGCCACTCTACTCAAACTACCTACTCCATCAATCAGGGTCAACCTATGAAACGAAAGTTCGGGTCTAATATCCTCCCCCCATTCAAGTCTAAGTTCCGTAAGGTCAAGCCTAGGTTCCGAAATACATACCCGCCTTAGACTTCGCATAGTCAAACATAGACTCGAACCAAGGTTAAACCTAGCGCTCTGATACCAACTTTGTCACGACCCGAAATATTAGCTCGTGACCAGCACTTAAATCACGCAACGTCTAAAGGTGTAACAACTCCATTTTTAAAGTACAAAGAATTAATTTAAATCAATGTATACTTGGAGTATTTATTGCGGCTGATATCTCTTTAAGTATTTATTTCACTCCATAATTGCAAGAAGGAGCTTATAGCTCATTGGTAATACCTTGCACTGCTGAACCAAGCCACCGGAGTTCAAATCTCATGCCCCACAATATTTTTGTATTTATTTTGTTTTAATTTTTTTTGGAAGTCAACGGTAAAAAGGCCATAACTCACAAAATATGTACTGGACAACAAAAAGTAAATATACCAAATTGTACCCCCGAAAAATCCCGGCCATTGGACCCCTGACTCGGCCCGACTCGGCGCCGCCGGCCGGCGACTCGGCCGACTCGGTCAGGCGCCGCCGGCCGGACTCGGCCGGACGGCCGAGTCACCAACAGAGAAAAGTTGGGTCTTGACCTGGTCCACCCTCCTGCATACTCTAAATGCTTGGATCGGTTGTCATTTGGCCAATAAGTCCCTTTTACTCCTATGTTTAATGAATTTTTAATGATTTTGTATATTTTTTATAATTTTTTTTTATTAAAAACCCTAACCCTAGCCTAACCGGATATAAACCCCCATACCCTCTACCCTATCACCCTACATTCCTAAGTCCACTCTCTAAAAATTTCAAGAGAACTTGGTACATCGGAAAACGAGCGAAAGGCGAAGCGCTGCCGAAATCGACGGCGAATCCCGGCGATCGTACTAGGACCTCTTCCTGACGTTTCGACACACCGACAACCCACTACCTTCCTATCACTCTCTAGCGTTGTCCAATCCCGTAAGTCCCCTTTTCTACCTTTCTTTTCCTTCAAAATAATACAACTTTTTAAAACCCGACGGAAATCGGAACAAACCGATTTTCGATTCGGTTTTCTATCAAAACTCACTTGTCACTAATTTCATAATGCTTAAACAAATTCATGTTGACTACTAATCACTTAAAAATCAATTTGGATAAAGTTTCTCACATGAAATGATAACTTTTGCAAAATACCGTATTTTCGCACTTAAATACCACCGTGTTTAGTTTATCACATTTAACCCTTTAACATTGCTATACCTTAAAATAGATCACGAGGTAATGACCTGCCTCCACACACACGCAGGTACAACCCTAATTGATATCATCAAAACTTAGAATACGATAATACAAGATTTTACATTAAAATACCATTTTCTTTATAAACCTTTTATGAAAGTTCTAAGTTGTATACAATTTTAAAACAAAATCTTTTAATAGGAAAATACGATATGTCATGGACATCGATCGTTTATCTAAACCTGACTTTGTGGTGTCTAGGCAAGTGTGTCTAAGGCGAGTGTTACTTAATTAGGACCACTACTTATAATGGAGAGCCTCCCACTCACTTGACACTTACCTGGCCGCAATTGGCGGTGAAGAGGCGATTTGAGGATTCTAATGACTTGTCGTTTAGACCATTTAGAAATAGGCTAGTTGGCTTAGGAAACCCTAGAATCTAAAATACGGAAATTTACACCCTTTTACAAATAAATACCTTATTTTTATAAAACCGTTTTCTAAATGATTAGTATTTATTAAATCTTTGCAAAGCGCCACTACAACCCACCTTTGGGGAACTCGTTAGGGATAGTACGGTTTATCGTGCACCCTCGGGCTTAGTAGTGCGAGATTCAGACCTCCGCAAGGAGCATTCGGTCTCGATAGGTTTAAAATACGACATTTAAGAAAAATGAGATTTTTGGAAAATAAAATATTTATTAAAAATTATTCTTGTATAAACATATGTATATTTATCATTTAAACACCTATTTTATTATAAGATAAAGTTTCCACCTTTTCCTAAAAATTACAAGATTAAAAGTTACATTAAAATACCATGAATTTCAAATAAATCAATATTGCAGATTAACACCTTTATTAGGATATATTCACTAGAAATATCACTAAATAAAATCACGCTCATTATAACTATAAAGACGAATAATAAATACTTGGGGTGTATCTTGAAAACTATACAAAAGTATTTTTACATAAAACCCCCTCAAGTTTTATAATTTACAATAAGGACCCTAACAATTATAGAACTTCAAATTACATTTCTTTTAGTCTCACTCGGGTTTGAGTCTGATTATTTTTGACTTGAATATGATTCAAGTCATTCTATATTCTTTAATATTCCAACTCAATATGAATACATGAATCCCAGAATCCAGTTAACAATCTATACAACTTGACTGAATCAAACCATGGATATACATTTATTATTCCGTTATTCCATTTACCTGATTATGCAGTTACAACATGTTTACTGATATCATGGTTTTGGTCGGTCATCCAACTTACACAATACAATACAACAATACTATCAAAACACTGCAGGGTTTAAGGGGTAGATTGGTACGGAAGGTGTTAAAGGTGGCACGAGGTGGTCAGATTAAGACACCTAACCTATATTCCGTTGCTGTTGTACCGTGGCTTAACGGTTCTTTGTACATTCCGTTTGCCCTGGTCTCTAGCATATAGAGACCCCTCTCGTATACACTGGTATCCTTCTGTACCAAGCTACAAACAACAGCGTTAACACAATATTCTATAATATTTTACAACCTCTTTAGGAAATACTCTTATTATGTCTTTTCTAATTCTTCTTTACCTTTGGGACTTACCGAGCGACTTGTTCGTTGACGACATTCTATTTCTTTCTTCTTTGAATGTTGTCAGGTGCTTTGGACCCAGCAGAGATCGAGCCTACCGGTGAAGACTTGGAGCAGTTTCACGAAGACCCCGAGCTCTAGATATTGTACCTTGTTCTATTCAGTATTTTCATTTCCTGTTATGCCACTGTTTAGGCATCGCTTTTCATTTCAGTTGTATTTACTTTTCATGCATTGTACAAAAGAATGTTATTAATAAAGTTGCTGTTATTTCTATATCTCTTGTCTCTTGTGATTTACTTTTATATTGCTTAGATACGCTTAGCGTATGTACTTCTAAGTATATACGTAGCGGACCTCGTCGCGTCCCCTTCGCCGTACACCGGGAAGCGGGGCGTGACAAAAGGCGTGACGCAATTCAAGTAAGCTGAAACCCAGAAATCTAAACCTTTTAAGAAAATAAAGGAAGT
This sequence comes from Agapanthus africanus, assembly GCA_030015575.1. Classification (NCBI taxonomy): domain Eukaryota; kingdom Viridiplantae; phylum Streptophyta; class Magnoliopsida; order Asparagales; family Amaryllidaceae; genus Agapanthus; species Agapanthus africanus. The sequence goes on from JASDDO010000008.1 coordinate 141,590,806, forward strand.
GAAGTTTTGAAATAAGATATAATGAAATCAAGTTTTCTTAATGCATAGAAAAGGAACATGAAAATGCAAGTGAAATTTGCTAGTTTGAAAACGTGTTTCGTCTTTTAAAAATTTGGTCAGCACCTCCTTTGTATATTTTGATCCAAAACCACAAATACATAACAAGAATAATGGCATCCCTAAGCGGGAGCTGGCTCTTCGCTTACCGTCGGGTCACAACCACGCAAAGCATAAATATAAGTATACGACGCCCAACAGTGAAGGTCACCACAAAAGATAAAGAAGAATAAAGCGAGACATCAAAACCACAAGTAGTGGAAAACCCCTCGCTCTAAGTCTCGCAACCACAATCTCGCTAAGTCTCATTACTTATACAATTTAATAATTTTGATTGATGGAGTTGATAAGATACAATGTGAAATAGTAAATACAAGAGTGGGTACGATACAAATGCCCCACCTACCAATGCAAAACACCCAAATGAAGCTATGTGCCAGCGATACCGCTACGGATCCATGCGGTCAACTTGCAAGAACTGTGACACAACGGGGGTGGGTTGCCAACTCGTGAGTAGAAAAACATCTATAAGTAGAAATCGAATAAACAACGACTCCTAGGTCAACTATATCATAAAAGTAATACTATGATATATAGGGTGACTGTACCTGTATATGTGCCAACAATGTAATCAATACCTATATGTATGCGGATATAATCCAACAATATAACCAATGCCTGTATGCACGTGGATCTCGTCCAACTATATAATCAATGTATGTATGCATGTGGATCTTCTCCAACCATATAATTAATGTATGTATGCATGTAAGTATGAGGATATAAATCAGCGGTGTCCCTCGCGACACATAAAAATCATGGAACCTGGGTGTCCAACATCAACACCCGAAAACATCATGAAACCCGTGTCCAGCATCGACACGTAAATCCTCATATCTCGGGCTCCGTCAGTCCGGATCGGCCATCGGGCTCCGTCGGTCCGGATCGGCTCATCTCATCTATCGACTCTGGTCGGTATCCTCCGGATATCCGCCGAGCCTAAATACTATCACCGGTAGGTAGTAATCCCTCTGCCAGGATTATCGTCATCCACACGAAATCCCTCTCTTGCCCCGGGGTACCATACCGGGTCCACCATGTACCCGCAAACGGAATCATCCGCCTCCTCGAATCGGGTTTCACATGTCACTCTCAGAACCGAGAAAACACATGGTGGACGCACTGAAATATCATATCAAGAGAAACCGGGTTTTTAAAACAGTACATACTTTCTTTTGAAATAGCCACGGTTCTCAAATCCAGAAATCTCATGAAAACAACATATCTCAATGCGTAAAATCATAAAGCATGATGTATGCGACATATGATAGAAATGTAAGCATATCCGTATATCATGCAACATGGAACAGTGATGTAACATATTAAGGGAAAACCACTCTTTTAAATGATTCCAGTTTTAAAATATATCCTGCGGTTCCCAATTCTCCAAAACCAAAGCCGGCATCATCTATGTATGTGCAATAAGTAAGTATATAGGTATGGATGTACAAGTGGTATATAGGCAAGTATGAGTGTACAATATGTATGTGCGCAAGTATGGATGTACAAGTGGTATATACGCATGCATGAGTGTACAATATGTATGTGCGCCAATATGGATGTACAAGTAGTATATACGCAAGTATGAGTGTACAATATGTATGTGCGCAAGTATGGCTGTACAAGGGGTATATACGTATGTATGAGTGTACAATATGTATATGCACCAATATGGATGTATAAGTGGGTATATACGCAAGTATGAGTGTACAATATGTATGTCATGATGCAGCAACCCTACTGTGTGGTGACATGACAATTATCGATGATGAACTGTGTGAGCCGGCAAATCTGTGTCCGCGTAACATACGCATCATCGATAATGGTGTAAGTGTACTAGCACATGTATAACTAATGCAATGCGAATAACATGAATGCATCATAAGGTAAATCGTCACCTAAAAGCTATAAGGTATACATATCTAACATGATCGAGTCAGTGAATCTATCAATCGGCATCCAGCCTAACAACATCGCGTATGGTATAATCCATCGTACGGCAACCTTTAGTCAAGGGTAAGGATCAAACATCAAGTCAAACTCATCACGCATGGAAAATCATCGTACGACGGCATTAAGCTATCAGGGATCCTATCAACCTATAAGACGGGGAGGGTACGGACCTAACGTCACGTACGGCTAACACTCACGATTCACAACACATATAAATATCTCTATATACCTATGTCTCAGGTCACATCCGCAACAATCTCATATCAGGGGACCGGCAGGGTATAAATCATCTCAATCGACTCGCATCCGTATACCAACATATCATCAAATCACATATCACGTCATATATTCTTTTCATTGCATTATTATCCCTCATCAAGTCAATTTTACAAATACATTCTACCTTTACTATAAGCATAAGTATCTAATCTAACATACACACCCAAACCATACAAACAGTTTTTGAAAGATGTGAATCGTAGTTTTGAAAGTAGGGGCTACAGTGTTTTTAAGGAAAAGATATCATTTGAAAATTCATAACGTCCCTCAAGATATCTGTTTAAAAGATGCATACGATTCTTCAGTTTGAAAATAGGTATGGTTCGGATGACACATCTACATCGACTATCTAATCCTCTAGTACCCTAAACGACAATATCATCAAATCTCATCCTCAAGTCCCGTCATCACATACCAGTCGTATCATATCACTTCTAACTATCCTTAGTTCTAATATGGTTCTCTAACTACCCATTTACTCTATCTATAGTTTTCTATTAAATGTTTCATTAACCATAATCTATATATAAATCGGTTTCCATCAAAGTGTGCGGGGGTCCGATACGCCATCCACCCGACTTCCCCCGTAGATATAGATCTACACACCTTGGTCTTCGCTTGCCGAAGTCGATGACGCCACGCTCCGTCGCATCGGAATCCACGCGAAGGTACCTACAATAACAACACATATCGCAACGCTATTAAAATCAAGTTCTGAAACCAAAACAGCACACGGATCGCCTATAGGTTAGAACCTATAGCCCACGTATGCAAAACTAACAAATTACCCCTAGTCGTTGATGTACAAACATTCAACAACCAAATACAAATCCAAATATCAAAACTAAACATTCCAAAATACGGAAAACATATCCAAAAATCACACAAATGTGTTCCCAGATTTCGATTCAGGCCAAAAGGAGTTTCACAAACAAGTCTAGGGTGTTGTATATGATGTATATGAGCTATTGGACCAACCCCGACACCACATGCCACCAAGTAGCCGGCCACCTACCCCTAAAATCCGGCCTCCTCGGCCTCCCTTGCCTGTTGGGCTTCGTTTGGTCATGGTGGTCTCCTATGGTCTAAAATGGGTCTCTGGTATTGTTTGCTAAACTCAGAAAGTCCCCGGGTTGCTCCAGATTTCCCTGCACACCCTGTATCTTCACAAAACCGACATGGACAAAATCCTAAATTCGTATTTTGGTTTCTATACTAAATTCCAGGTCTTAAACAGCCACTCAATAGCTACTCAATCATCACCAATCCACAATTTCACTCAAACCCTCACTAGGATTTCTAAGTATCACCAATCCATCACTAAACGAACTCTAAACTTAAACAAAAAGCTAGGAAAACTTGAAACTAACTAATGGAAGAAATTATACCTCATGGATGTCACTTAAGCAAACCCTAGAAGTCCCAAAGTTTTCGAAATTCCACTTTTCTTGGTTCAAGGTGTAGAGGAAGAGATGTGGATTAATTTTTGTGAAGCGAGTATAAGGTTTTGGGGATTATTTGGAGATAGATCTAGGGTTAGAAGTGGAGGGAGATGAGGTTGAGGAGATGAAAATGATGGGGGGAAAAGATGTAATGTTTTATAAATAAATAAATAAATAAATAAAATCCTTTAGGTGAATTTTCTGATAATCGGTAAAATAAACCGCATTTTCCATAAAACACAACTATAATTATTTTTCAATATAGAATTAAATACGCCTATTTTAACTATGTAATTGCTAGTAATTGATATTATTTAGTAACTTATAAATTATTAGTTTACCTAAATATTTTTCCTTAAGTAATTATTTTTAATATTAACATAAACTTTTAATTATACATTAAATTGGTGCAAATTTCAAATTGCAATGGGTTAATTTGAAAAATGTGAACCATGACCAATTAAAACAAGTTTGTTGTATGCTCACTCTTTTCCTAATATGTCTTCATCATTCTAGTAGATTCTAGGTTGAAACAAATTAGAAAATAAATAAAATGAAGTAATTAAGAAATGACTAAAATGATGTAAATAATTGGAGATGTTTCTACATCTTTCTACAGAACCTCACTCTCTCTCCCCTCACTCCCTCGTTTGTCCGAAACCTCATGGTGGCAGCCCCAAAATTTTCCCATCTCATTTCCATTGCAAAAATGTTCAAAAAATTCAACAAAAATCCAAAATAAAACCTCAAAATCAATATCCAATCTCTACCCACTATTCTTTGTTCATCTAGCATGGATCTTGGAGCATGAAACCATTCTTTTTGAGGCAAGTTTTCATGTTTGGATCTCATTTGTTAAGGAAAATCCTAACCCTGGTGCTTAATTTTAGGTTAATTACTTCAACTTAATGAAATGGTGTGTTTAATTATGGTTTAAATTTCTAACTTGAAAAATTCAAGAAAGGGTTTTTGAATGCAATTAGGGTTTTTATCATGTAATCATGGTTTGAAAGTGTAGTGTGACATCTTAGGGTATGCAAAATGAAATTTAGTTGTCAAATTACAAATTGTTACATTTTAATTGTGTAAATTAAGCTATTTGTAAACTAGGTTTTTATAATATATATATATTGGTGAGATAAAATTCTAATTAGGGTTTTTATCATTAGGTTATGGTTTTAATGGGTAGATTAACATGTTAATTGAATGCAAAAACTAATCTAGTTACTAGTTTCAAATTGTTAGTTGGAAATTGTGATAAATATGCTAATTTTGCTAACTAGGTTTTAGAAATTGATTAAATAATTAAGATTAAAATCTAATTATGGTTTTCATGACATTATTAACATTTTAGTTTGTTGTTTAGCAACTTAGATCATGCAAAACTTAGTTTAGTTGTTGATTTGTGAATTTTTGCTTTAAAGGTGTTAAAATTGGATAAATTTGCAAACTAGAATTTTTGGATTTATACAAATTAGTGTGAGAAAAATATAGTAATGATTTGTATGACTTAGTTATAATATTTAGTGAATATTATGGCCATTAGTTTTGTTAAAACATCAAGTTTCGAATTAAAACGTTAATTAAGTGCTTTCTAGGTTTTCGGAAATAAATCGATTTGATTTGTTACGAGGTTTTGATGAGTTGCAATCTATTTCATATTATAATTAGTGAATTATGAAACCAGGATTGGTGTGCTTGGGTTTTTCTCGATCAATCGGCGTTTGTACGCCGAAGTCGAGGGTTATTTGGTTATTTTGCATGAGCGGGTCATAAGTTTTAACCTATGCGCGTTTTGTGCGCCGATTTTGTTTTGTCCGCGATTTCGGTTTACGATATTATATATGTTTGCGTATAGGTACCCTTCACGTGGACTTCGGACGATGAAGAAGAGGATGGCGGCATCGACTTCGGCAGATATGGACCAGGTGAGTAGATGTATATCTACGGGGGAAGTCGGGTGGATGGCGTATAGCACCCCCGCAAACGTAGAATAAGGATATTACGTACTGTTAATAGGAAGTCGGACGTGACCTTAGATTTTTGGCGAATAGGGTCCTATTGAAAACTTCAGGTTGGACTAGACTGATTTAGGAAGACTTAACCATGAGGATGACTGCCTTAGAGGGAATTCGTAGGTTTCATGTAGACACACACACGCACGCACACACATAAACTTGACTTGGTGTATGTGTGTGTGTGTGTGTGTGTGTGTATACATACAACATATACATGTGATATAAGGAGGTTAGGATACATGGGGATGAGTCGATATGACTAGGCTTGATGCCGTGATTTATTGGATATATGATCGAGTTATGACATGAGATGTGTTATGATGGTAGCGGATCGTTGGGCAATGAGATTATATAAAATATATTTATATAAACGATAATATGTGTTGATGACATTGGAATGAACGAGACTCTAGAATAGAACCCGGATTGTAATATGTGACTTAATCACGACATGATATATGACATGATATTTTAGTGGATCATTTGATGATGTATATTTACACAGACGATGATATATGTTTGATGATATTGGGATGTATGTGATTATAGTACAGTACCCTTGATCATGATATTGTTTGATGGTGATACTATACGAACGATGATGTATATATATGATAGTTGACCCGTACCCCGATTTTGGGATGTCGTACGATGGATTTTACCGTACGAAGCATAGATGTAATGATTGATCTGCACTCTTGACTCAAGGTAGTCGTACTATGTACGTGACGCTATTGAGGCTGGATCGCCGACTACTAGAGATATCGACTCAGACTTTAGGAGGATTTTTCTTACCTTTCGGCTAGTGTCTTTAGTTAGTTCCTAGTTGGTTAGGTAGATCTTAGTTTAGGCTCGAGTCATACTTATTTGCAAAACTAACGAATCGTGCGCATTTTTAAAGACAGCCTGAGGTATAGTACGGATTTTTCAAAGAACATATCTTTTCTTTAAAACCCCGTAGCCCTTAATTTTCTAAAAACCACGATTCGTACTTTTTCAAACAAAAAACTGTATGACTCATAATTAGTATGTATTCTTTAGTTGTGCGCTTACTACACATTCACTGTTATATTCATGTTGCATTTATCGCATTGCATATTCATACGTATGTTTCTTTAGCCAATATGAAACTCTGCCTGTTAGGACACCAGCACCATTACCGATGATGCGCATGTTCCACGTACACTTATTTGCCGGCTCACACACATCATCATCAGTAATTGACATGTCACGTACACTTTAGAACATATTATCTTTTATTGATAGAATTAGCTAAAGGCTAGATCAATATAATAGTGTATGATTAGTCTCATGTGCTAGTTTAGACATTGCATTTATTACTTAGACACTTCATGCATTCACATTTTCATGTTATCATACAGTATTATGGGGCTTATGCCGATACTCATTATTTACTTACTCATGATTTTGGGATTTTGGATTTCTATGAGATTTCTAGATTTTGGGGAAAACCGCAAGAATATATATAAAAACTTCTCTCTCTCTCCCTCTCATTTTAAAGTACAAGTTGCGGTTTTCTCGTGATGTATGTGTCGTCCACTATGAGATTTCATGTTTACTGTTAGATTTCGAGACCCGATTCGAGGAGTGGATGAACCGTCTCGGGTACATGGTGGGCCCGGTATGGTACCCCGGGGCAAGAAGCTCGAGTTGTAGACGATGAGCCTGGCAGGGGAAGACTGCCTACCGGTGATGTCTAGCGCGGCGGATATCTGTAGGATACCGACCGTTGTCGTGAGATTTGATGATATGGGTCGATCCGGACTGACGGAGCCCGAGATATTGAGACTATGAGATATTGAGACTATGAGGTATTGAGACTTTGAGATTTACATATTTTGTGTCGATGCTTGACACGGATTTCTATGGATTTCATTGATGATGTTTCAGATTATCATACAAATTTTACTATGATAAAAGTTAAAGATTTCTTATACAGATATATCCAGATTTTATGGTTGATTGTTTTACATTCATGGTGCATGCATACTCATACACATGACATGTTACTACTTGAGGCACTGACACGAGCACTGAGCATTGCACTTACGCATAGATTATTACCCTGCCACTACTAGATGACTAGTGATATATTAAGTATATTATTATAACCTAGGAAAGCGTCGTGCATGCGATTTCTACTCGCAGATGTCTTCTATTCACGAGTTGGCAACTCACCCCCGTTGTGCCAAATTTTTCTTACAGGTTTCGACGTATAGGTTTCCTTGGTAGCTTGCTGGCACATCATTTCATTCAGGGTGATTTGCTTGGTAGGTTAGTTCACTTGTATCTGGACCGCCGTTGTACTTTTATTATTTCATTTTTATCTAGTAAGCTCCATCGACTAGACTTGTATTACTTGATAGATTTAGAAGACCGGTTGTTGTTATTTCGACCTTAGAGTCGCGCTTGTATTATTATGGTTTTTAGTGGATTTGGTTTTCTTTTGAGTTTTGAGTCTCGCCTTTCGGCGTTGTATATCATAGTGCGTTGTGTGGTTGTTTCCACCTTTTGGCGTAGAGCTAGCTCCCGCTTGGGGATGCCTTTTTATTGTTGCTTATGTATATAGTCTTATTTGTATCCGTTTGGGGCCAGTTTTTACAAAGGAGACTCTGCCGAAATTTTTGAGAAATTTGATGTTGTTTTTAAAACTTGTTTTCCTACACTTCTTCTTTTAAAGGGTTTAGATTTCTGGGCTTCGGCTTGCTTAGATTACGTTACGCCTCTAGACGTTTCGTAATTTAAGTGTCGGTCACGTTCCGTACCTTCGAGTCGTGACAAAGTTGGTATCAGAGCGCTAGGTTTAACCCTTGTCTAAGTCTAGGTTGACCTTGGTTGGTGGAGTAGATGACTTAGGTAGAGTGACGTACCGTGGGTATGATCTGCGGCATACTTACGATACGCTACTCTGCTTAAGAAGCATTAGGATGTACATTTCTTGCACCGTATTCTATTCGTTCCTTTGATCTATCTTCGTCAATATCGGATGATGGTTTCTGTTACCACGGTCACACTGGCAGAGGGAGTTGTGGCTCGAATGCGATGACCGTTAGGGTATCGTCTGTTCTTGAGGATCGAGGCACTGTTTCGCGTGCGGACGAAGGGTATTCACATGTCGTCCCGACGAAGTTAAAAGGTTCGAACGAATGTCAGAAACCCATTTTCCCATGTTTAAGGTATTCGGAAGAACATGCAGGTATTTCTATGGACCCTCTAGAAGAATGAAACCCTAACTCGACATAATGACCATGAGAACGCCTTTGAACCTTAGGGTTTACGGCAGTTCCGCGCTGCCATTAGTGAGGCTTGAGTTTGCCCTTCTACGGCTGGTCCGCAGATGCTGAGGCATGTACTGGATATTTTTAAACCATACTTGAGTGTTGAGCTCTCGGGGGATTTTGAGACTTTGATAAATCGATCGAAAAGTTTAACGTAATCCAGATATCAGATGAAGGGATAGATTACGTTGGAGACTCTAGATATGAGCATAGCTGTTTGTAGCGCAGTCAGCACAGCTATGAGGAGACGAGTCTGAATCAGACGATATTAGAAAAGGCGCACATTGACGATAGTGTTTACGATTATGATTTGGTGATTTGAATTTTATATTTCCGTTGTTTGGATTTTGGTATTTTTAGGATTTTGTTCTATGATTGGTATTTCCTATGTGTACACTCATTACACTCTATTCGTGTTTCATATATTAGTGGTATTGATGTTTTGTGCATACGTAGTGCACTCGATTTGGTTTTATACATTTTGAGATATTGATTTGATTTCATGTATATGGTTTGCACATGATTTTGACGTATGCTTCGACATAGTTTTCATGCACTTTTCGTACTGTGATTTCTATTTTGATATTCGGTATATGTTTTCATGCACCATGTGCACTTGATTGAGATTCTTCCGCACACTTGGCGCACTTGATGCGATTTTGTGCACACCAGATGCACTACATCGGGATTTGTGCAGATTAGATGCACCTGATATTGTTGTCGTGCACACCCGTTGCACTTGACAAATGTTTTTGGTGCACACCGTTGCACTCCGTTTTGTTTCTGTGCATATTCGTGGCTTCTGTATTTGGTTTCGATTTCAGTGCGCACCGGACGCACATGAGATTTTTTTATGCTGTGATTGGGATTGATTTCATTTTGAGCAGTATGTTTTTATAATAATTACTATTTGGTTTAGTAATCAGGCGGGACGTGTATGTTAAATAAAAGATATATATGTATAGCTATTTTTTTAAAATGAACGTCCGCTACTTATGCCGTGACATGCGCATCGCACGGCGATTTTAAAATGGGGGTTTTGCATGCTTCTTTATTCAGATGTTTAGACGATTTTACTACGATGTGCACTATATATAAGTTATAGTTTTGATGTATATCAAGTTGATTTTCGTATTGGGCTTTGACATTGTATTCTTACCATAACTCCGATGATTGCGTTATGTTTGACGGAGTTTTGATTTTGAGTTATGTACTTGTTTTTCATACGCATGCATTGCGCTAAGATGTGTTTTATGTATTGATGATTTCGGAGTCCCGACGATTTGAATGTTTTGCTAAATGTTTTAATATTTGGGGGGGTTAATTTAAATTCGGGGACCGAATTTCTTTAACGGGGAAGATTGTAATGTTTTAAAAATAAATAAATAAATAAATAAAATCCTTTAGGTGAATTTTATGATAATCGGTAAAATAAACCGCATTTTCCATAAAACACAACTATAATTATTTTTCAATATAGAATTAAATACGCCTATTTTAACTATGTAATTGCTAGTAATTGATATTATTTAGTGACTTATAAATTATTAGTTTATCTAAATATTTTTCCTTAAGTAATTATTTTTAATATTAACATAAACTTTTAATTATACATTAAATTGGTGCAAATTTCAAATTGCAATGGGTTAATTTAAAAAATGTGAACCGTGACCAATTAAAACAAGTTTGTAGTATGCTCACTCTTTTCCTAATATGTCTTCATCATTCTAGTAGATTCTAGGTTGAAACAAATTAGAAAATAAATAAAATGAAGAAATTAAGAAATGACTAAAATGATGTAAATAATTGGAGATGTTTCTACATCTTTCTACACAACCTCACTCTCTCTCCCTTCACTCCCTAGCTTGTCCGAAACCTCGTGGTGGCAGCCCCAAAATTTTCCCATCTCATTTCCATTGCAAAAATGTTCAAAAAAATCAACAAAAATCCAAAATAAAACCTCAAAATCAATATCCAATCTCTACCCACTATTCTTTGTTCATCTAGCATGGATCTTGGAGCATGAAACCATTCTTTTTGAGGCAAGTTTTCATGTTTGGATCTCATTTGTTAAGGAAAATCCTAACCCTGGTGCTTAATTTTAGGTTAATTACTTCAACTTAATGAAATGGTGTGTTTAATTATGGTTTAATTTTCTAACTTGAAAAATTCAAGAAAGGGTTTTTGAATGCAATTAGGGTTTTTATCATGTAATCATGGTTTGAAAGTGTAGTGTGACATCTTAGGGTATGCAAAATGAAATTTAGTTGTCAAATTACAAATTGTTACATTTTAATTGTGTAAATTAAGCTATTTGTAAACTAGGTTTTTATAATATATATATATTGGTGAGATAAAATTCTAATTAGGGTTTTTATCATTAGGTTATGGTTTTAATGGGTAGATTAACATTTTAATTGAATGCAAAAGCTAATCTAGTTACTAGTTTCAAATTGTTAGTTGGAAATTGTGATAAATATGCTAATTTTGCTAACTAGGTTTTAGAAATTGATTAAATAATTAAGATTAAAATCTAATTATGGTTTTCATGACATTATTAACATTTTAGTTTGTTGTTTATCAACTTAGATCATGCAAAACTTAGTTTAGTTGATGATTTGTGAATTTTTGCTTTAAAGGTGTTAAAATTGGATAAATTTGCAAACTAGAATTTTTGGATTTATACAAATTAGTGTGAGAAAAATATAGTAATGATTTGTATGACTTAGTTTTAATATTTAGTGAATATTATGGCCATTAGTTTAGTTAAAACGTCAAGTTTCGAATTAAAACGGTAATTAAGTGCTTTCTAGGTTTTCGGAAATAAATCGATTTGATTTGTTACGGGGTTTTGATGAGTTGCAATCTATTTCATATTATAATTAGTGAATTATGAAACCATGATTGGTGTGCTTGGGTTTTTCTCGATCAATCAACATTTGTACGCCGATATCGAGGGTTATTTGGTTATTTTGCATGAGCGAGTCATAGGTTTTAACCTAAGCGCGTTTTGTGCGCCGTTTTAGTTTTGTCCGCGTTTTCGGTTTACGATATTATATATGTTTGCGTATAGGTACCCCTCACGTAGACATCGGACGCTGAAGAAGAGGATGGCGGTATCTACTTCGGCAGATATGGACCAGGTGAGTAGATGTATATCTACGGGGGAAGTCGGGTGAATGGCGTATAGCACCCCCGCAAACGTAGAATAAGGATATTACGTACTGTTAATAGGAAGTCGGACGTGACCTTAGATTTTTGGCGATTAGGGTCCTATTGAAGACTTTAGGTTGGACTAGACTGATTTAGGAAGACTTAATCATGAGGATGACTGCCTTGGAGAGAATTCGTAGGTTTCATGTAGACACACAAACACGCACACACATAAACTTGACTTGGTGTATGTGTGTGTATATATAGGGATGTGTGTGTGTGTACACACACACACACAACATATACATGTGATATGAGGAGGTTATTATACATGGGGATGAGTCGCTATGACTAGACTTGATGCCGTGATTTATTAGATATATGATCGAGTTATGACATGAGATGTGTTATGATGGTAGCGGATCGTTGGGCAATGAGATTATATAAAATATATTTATATAAACGATAATATGTGTTGATGTCATTGGAATGAACGAGACTCTAGAATAGAACCCGGATTGTAATATGTGACTTAATCACGACATGATATATGACATGATATTTTAGTGGATCATTTGACGATATATATTTACACAGACGATGATATATGTTTGATGATATTGGGATGTATGCGATTATAGTACAGTACCCTTGATCATGATATTGTTTGATGATGATACTATACGAACGATGATGTATATATGTGATAGTTGACCCGTACCCCGATTTTGGGATGCCGTACGATGGATTTTACCGTACGAGGCATAGATGTGATGATTGATCCGCGCTCTTGACTCAAGGAAGTCGTACTATGTACGTGACGCTATTGAGGCTGGATCGCCGACTACTAGAGATATCGACTCAGACTTTAGGAGAATTCTTCTTATCTTTCGGCTAGTGTCTTTAGTTAGTTTCTAGTTGGTTAGGTAGATCTTAGTTTAGGCTCGAGTCATACTTATTTGCAAAACTAACGAATCGTGCGCATTTTTAAAGACAGCCTGAGGGATACTACGGATTTTTCAAAGGACATATCTTTTCTTTAAAACCCCGTAGCCCTTAATTTTCTAAAAACCACGATTCGTACTTTTTTAAACAACAAACTGTATGACTCGTAATTAGTATGTATTCTTTAGTTGTGCGCATACTACACATTCACTGTTATATTCATGTTGCATTTATCGCATTGCATATTCATACGTATGTTTCTTTAGCCAATATGAAACTCTGCCTGTTAGGATACCAGCACCATTATCGATGATGCGCAAGTTCCACGTACACTTATTTGCCGGCTCACACACATCATCATCGGTAATTGACATGTCACGTACACTTTAGAACATATTATCTTTTATTGATAGAATTAGCTAAAGGCTAGATCAATATAATAGTGTATGATTAGTCTCATGTGCTAGTTTAGACATTGCATTTATTACTTAGACACTTCATGTATTCACATTTTCATGTTATCATGCAGTATTGTGGGGCTTATGCCGATACTCATTATTTACTTACTCATGATTTTGGGATTTTGGATTTCTATAAGATTTCTGGATTTTGGGGAAAACCGCAAGAATATATATAAAAACTTCTCTCTCTCTCCCTCTCATTTTAAAGTACAAGTTGCGGTTTTCTCGTGATGTATGTGTCGTCCACCATGAGATTTCATGTTTTCTGTAGGATTTCGAGACCCGATTCGAGGAGTGGATGAACCGTCTCGGGTACATGGTTGGCCCGGTATGTTATGTATATGCCCTAGGGGCCATTATTATATCATACTTGTATGTATATTACTTAATAGAAGCTTGGGATATTCACAGTTGTATATACAGTTTTGCTAAAAATGGTAGTAGCTACTTGGTTTGTGTCTACTTTAATATGTGCATATGTTTCTTGTAACGTATCACTCATACATATTAGTAGAGCCCATAGGATCTTTTGCTTGATTACCAGCATTGTGATGGCAATCACACTAATGGGAGCTTGGTAGTCTATAAGCAACATCCTATACTTGTCCCTATTCGTAGGATTATCGAGACTGGGCATCGATACTCCAGAGTAGACTAGTGTGTACGCTTCTCATCTCAGTTGGGGAGATGGTCTGTCCCACAGCCATCAGTACGTCGTGCTGGAGATAGTATACAAGTGCTCGTTAGGTTACGGGTACACCGGACAGGACTCGCAGGGGAACTGTTGGTTGGTATTATACCAATCGTCAGTTAACAGTTCCCAGGTGACATGAGTACAGCATAGTCCGCAGACTTGACACTGCTACTTCGCCTCGAGTGTGTCCCACTGTTCTTAGATTGCTACCCTACCACGGCTCAAAGGAGTCGTGCAAACAGGTAGCAGTTGGGTGCAGTCCCGAGCACTTGGAGGCAGTGGCGGTTAGAAAGAATTCGTTTCTCCCGGTATTGGGAGTTGATATCGCGCTGTGTCAGAGAGCCATTACGCAAAGTCCCTGGCCAGGGCAAGCGAGATTTACTGGTAGGTTCCAGTAGTTTCTCAGGGTGTAATGGGCTACGCTCCGACACGACTTATACCACTATTAGGGGACTGACGCTTGCCGCCCCCTAGGCTCGATATGCGATAGTCTTAGACGAACAGACCGGACTGTACGGAGATTGTCACATCAGGCTCAGTAGGAGTTAAGATGGGTTTCCTCATCGGCCTTCTTATCGACATCTATCTACCTGGGGACCGTTATGTACAGCTAGTGCCGCTTGCGGTCTGTGGTTAAACCCACTGCCAGCGTAGTGTCGAGTCTTTAGAGTCCCACACAGAGAGTTTCCCTGCTCCAGGCGAAACGATATAGAGGTCGTATGGTTTTACGACAAGGGTTTAGACGCATACGTGTTTAAACGCACGTACGACGTTCGGACAGTTTTTACTAGTCGGCTTTGGTTTAAGCCAGATTCTAGTTTCAGGTTATTGGATTTATACAGTCTAAAGTTTTTCCGTATTTTCACGGATAGGAGGGGCGTTCTCATAATTTGTCGGGAAGCTTCTAGATGGATGATGACATGGAGGGTAAGGTGGCATTAGAACTTAATGAATTTATGACTCACTTAGATGAATCATTCAAGTGAGTTAATGAAGCATTTATTGCTTAATGACTCACTTGATGATTCATTGCATATATTTAATGAAGCATGATGATAATGCATTTTGATTTATTCTTTTTGATTTTCTTATGCTTCATAATATATTAGAAGTGAGAAGCTTTTTCATTCATTCTTATGCTCACCTTCTATCTCCTCAAGCTCTCTCTTGAAACCCTAATCCTCCCCTCTCATGTGTTGAGATCAAGGATTAGATAGACTAATACATCCATAACCTCACTCTATATCCGCTAGGTAGATTAGATTAGCACTTTGAGCAACCTAGTTATCTCAAGTTGGAGATCAAGCTTGGCGTAGGAGCTCTCGGGTGGATCGTCTTTGACTCGAGGAGGCCGTTGAGGTGCCGATGTTCTAAGGAGCCTACGAGGAGTGGAGGACAGCGATGAAGACCCGAAGGACAAGTAACGTGAGTTATAACTTCGAATCCGAGTAGTTAAACCTCTCGTAGTTTGCTAGTAACGGTTTAGACACGATTCAGGCGCTCAAGTCCGTGTTACGAAGCTTTGATGATCGTTTTTCATATATTCCGCCTCCCCGCAAGTTCGTGGGGTGCGTGACATGGACTTACAGTGGTATCAGAGCCAACTAAACCATTACTATCTTGTTAGCAACTAATTAGAAGTTCGATCGACGGAAAACACGAAAACGAAACCCCGGAACCCTAACAGTTTCTGTTAATTTTAAACATGTCTAAAAAATTATATGATATGCCTTAAAATTCACAGCAGGGAAATATAAGAATACTGGGAAAATACGAGCCCCTAACTCGGCAAGACGGCCGCGGATCCGCGGCAAGAAGGTGCTTTTGGCCGCGGATCCGCCGCCGAGTCTACCCCGAGTGGACTCGGATTTGCACAGTAATTCATATTGTTTGGAGTTTTGTTTTTCTGTATATTCTGTTTCTGCCCAGGTTACTTCTGTGCTGGCTTGCAATTGGGGTAGACACGGAAAATGGTAGTCGATCGATGTTCTAAGATATTTGCTAATTGGGTTTTTATCTGTAATGTTTAATATGTTCGTAAACCTCCCCTAACTGCTAGTATGTCGGTTGGCAGGGGGTTGCACATTTCTGTAATGTTTATTGTTTGTGTATATTGACTTGATTGGAGTGTTGTGATGATTAGCCGGGGTTTGAGATGGGTTTAATATTCATTCATTCAATATAATTGTAATATGATGTAATATTCTTTTGCGGGGCACATCCAGGTTGCGGTTGTAGCCACCGTTGTATTATTTATTTTTACTATTTTTGCTCCTAGGATAGACCCAAGGCGGGGTACACAAACTACCGGGTACGTTGAAGTGTTTAGTGGCCTACTCACGTTGTTGAGGGAGACCGCTTCACTTCGGGTACTTGGCGGGTAGTTTGCCATACCCGTAGGGGTCTAGGGTCGGGGTAATGGCTATTCATCATAACTGTGTAATCCGTCTTTTATTGCAGGCTCAAAGCAAAATGCGGATTGCTAGTATATCCAATAAAGTTCATCTGTGATCTGGAATGCTTATTATTGCGTCTAACGAATGTACAATATCTATATATGATAGCTATTAGACGTCACTTATGTTTTACACCCGCGCTAGCCCAGCCCCCGCTCTGTCGTTAGTTAAGTAACCTAACGGGTGATGACAGGACCCCGTGGCGAATGCGGATGGCATAAGAAGACGTGGTATTTTCGTTGTTTTCTGCAATGATAGGATAACTGATGGGACGCATTATTATAATGCAAAGAAAATAAACCAAAGTTAAGTCATTGGAACAAATTTAAAAGAAACCACTCAATTATTTTAAAAGATCAGAATTTTTAATTGCGGAGCTTTAACCACTCCTTTTAAAAAGTATCAGGTTCCTTCGATTATATCAAGTTCACTACGTTCACGGTTTTGCCAAAACCAGTAGTAGCCCTCCGTCATTTCTTATGGATAGTCAATAGTATTCAAGCTATGTTTGTTTGGCCAAAGTCAAGGCACAGTGTTTGGTAGCTATTGGATATTCATATGTAGCATAGATAGATGCGTTGGTTTGGACAGTCGTACTGCCTTGTTTGGCCAAAGTCAAGGGTATGTACGGATGGGTTCAAATTAACCTGGAAAATGATGGGTAGAACTTGACATGTGACTTATGATTTGTTTGGCCAAAGTCAAGGTCATAAGAGCATGGGGCAAAAATCCACATCGGGAATTTCTAAAGAAACTGAAATTTGCAGAGAGATGCATACCATTTTGGAGTTTGATGAATGTTGGTAGGATTCCTTCAACATTATCATACGATGATATTTTGGATCCCGATCCTACTGTGAGTACATGCTACTTATCAGGAGATTCGTCACTTAACGATCAATGTTATAAACCAAGTAGGTGCCTAGAAAGGTGTCAGCGGGGTTACGCCCCCAGAGAAAAGAGGTTATTTAATTAAGGAACTTCGCGAAAGTGTTGGAAAACCTCCCTCAAAATATCGACACTGACCTGGCTGAACGGTTAAGCAAGAATTGTACGGTGAGAATAGTCCTAGCTAATTCTTCTTTTATGGTTTGAGGAGGGATTCGAGAAACAGTGGGAGCCATCCTGTTTAGATAAATTAAAAACCATTCTAAACTTGCAAGAGCATCATGCTAAAATGTTTTCTTCTCTCTCAAAATTGCAGCGACCTTGTGACCACGACTAGGTTACATCTAGATAACAAATTGACTGATTCTGACATATATGACTGGCAAAGGTCTGTCCAGATGTCCATTGCCTATGACAAGCTGGACTACCCTATTACTACTCAAGATCCCGCCGTACCAGGTCCAGTTTCCACCGTCACGGATATGGATATCCACCAGACAAGGGAAAAGGATAAAGTGAAAGCCAAATGCCTCGTGTTAGCTTCAGTTGATGGTGTATACCAGAAGCAGCACGAGAAGATGGACTCAGTTTCCATCTTTCTCCATAACAAAGATTTATATGGAGAGCAATCTCATATCGCAAGATATGAGACCTCGAACGAATTAATTCAAGCGAGGTTGACTTTCGGGTCATCTGTAGGGGACAACGTCCTTACAATGACTAGCTGTAAGCTCCAGGACCTGGAGACCACGTTGGGAAACGAGTCAGATACTGACTTGATTCTACAGTCTCTGCCTTCTACCCTGAAGGAAACCAGGGAAGAAGAAAGAAAGAGAAGGGCAAAAGTTTCGGGACTGAATGTAGTAAAAGAGGGACGTTCCTATTGTTATGGGATTAGACATTGGCAGAATGATTGCAAGGCTTTAGAAGCCAGTAGCCAGGATACGAAGCATGTTGTGGCTTCAGCCTCAAGTGTGTTAGTAATTGAGAACTGTTTGTCAATTAACTCTACTTCCTGGGTACTTGATACCGGAGCAGGATCTCATATCTGTAATTCATTACATGCTTTGAGAAACCGTAGAGTTATAAAGGTAGGTGATTGGTCTCTCAAAGTTGCAAACGGAATGACAGTGAACGCTGAATCCGTGGGAGAATATCGCCTGGGTTTGACAAGTGGGCATATATTGATTCTACGTAACTGTTTGTATGTACCTAGTATGACTTGTAATATCATATCAGTATCCTCACTTTCGAGAGAGGGATATGATTTTACATTCGTAAGCGATGTAGTTAACATCCACCTAAATCAAGTTCAGATTGGGTCAGGTATATTAGATAACGGTATATACGTATTAAGTCAAGCTCAGGTTTTCAATATCCAGAACACACTGAAAAGAAAGTCTCCAGAAATAAATCAGGCTTTCTTATGGTATTGTAGACTAGGTCACATCAATGAAACACGATTAACTAAGTTACATAGAGAAAGATATTTGAATCCGTTTGAATATCAATCTTATGCTACTTGTGAATCTTGTCTCATGGGAAAGATGACAAAGACTCCGTTTACTGGACAAGGAGTAAGAGCGAGCGAGCTCTTGGGACTCATACACAGTGATGTGTGCGGTCCAATGTCTACACATGCGCGAGGTGGTTATTCCTACTTCATTACTTTTACGGATGATTTCTCTAGGTATGGATATGTCTTCTTAATGAAACATAAATCTGAGGCCTTTGAGAAATTCCAAGAATACAAGAATGAAGGGGAAAAACAAACAGGAAAAAGTATCAAGACACTGAGATCTGATCGAGGTGGTGAATACTTAAGTGCCGAGTTCCTAGGTTACTTAAAAGAGAATGGAATTCTCTCTCAGCTTACTCCTCCATACACACCACAACACAACGGTGTATCGGAAAGAAGGAATCGAACCCTATTGGATATGGTTCGTTCCATGATAAGTAAAGCTGAGTTACCACGATCATTCTGGGGATATGCACTAGAATCAGCTGCATACCTTTTAAACCGAGTTCTAACTAAGACTGTGCCTACTTCACCATATCAGATGTGGTGTGGAAAGAAACCCTATCTTAAACATATTAAGATATGGGGATGTCCAGCTTTTGTAAAGAAGCAGCATGCAGACAAGCTCGAGGCACGATCAGTACAGTGTAAGTTTGTGGGATATCCAAAGAACTCCAAAGGATATTATTTCTATTACGCAAAGGAACAAAAGATTTTTGTTTCTCATAATGCTCGCTTCTTGGAAACTGAGTTTTTAGAAAATCAGATAAGTAGGAGCGCAATAGAACTGGAAGAAATTCCAGAACCACAAGCTATTACTGAAAGCTTGGTAGAACCAGAGGTTTCAGAAGAAAGGGACATCCCGATGCCACTCCGCAGGAGTAGTAGGCAGTCTCATCCGCCCGAGAGATACTACAGTTTTCTCATAGACGGGGATAGAGAGGATTGCACTATTGACTATGATGAGCCTACTAGCTTCCAGCAAGCCATTCAGAGCGGTGACTCAGTAAATGGCTGGATGCAATGCGGACCGAAATGGAGTCCATGTACAATAACAAAGTATGGACTTTGGACATTGCTCCAGATGGGGTAAAACCCATAGGATGCAAATGGATCTTCAAAAAGAAGATTGGTGTAGATAGACAGGTTGAAACCTATAAGGCTAGACTTGTTGCAAAGGGTTTCCGTCAAAGACCTGGTTTGGACTATGACGAAACCTTTTCTCCAGTGGCTATGCTCAAATCCATTCGGATCCTTCTTGCTATTGCTGCCTTCTACGATTATGAAATCTGGCAGATGGACGTAAAGACAGCCTTTCTAAATGGTAATTTGGAAGAGTGCGTCTATATGGATCAACCAGATGGATTCATTCAGAGTGGGAGCAGCGGTAAAATATGCAAGTTGCTTAAGTACATTTATGGACTAAAGCAAGCATCGCGGAGTTGGAACATCTGTTTTGATGATGCTGTCAAAGAATTTGACTTTATCAAAAATCCAGATGAACCATGCATATACAGTAAGATTGTAGGGAGAGCTGTAGTATTCCTCGTCTTGTACGTGGATGACATTCTCCTAATAGGAAATGGTATTCCTATGTTACAATCAGTCAAAAGATTCTTATCACAGAAATTCTCCATGAAAGACCTGGGTGATGCCACCTACATTCTAGGGATCCGGATCTATCGTGATAGATCAAAGAGGATGTTGGGACTTTCGCAGTCCAGGTACATTGACACCATAGTGAAAAGATTCAGTATGGAAGATTCTAAGCGCGGTAACTTACCGGCTTGTCACGGAATCACCCTCTCCAAAGAGATGTCTCCCAAGACTGATTTGGAAAGGGATCGCATGTCGATTATACCCTACGCTTCAGCGGTAGGCTCTATAATGTATGCAATGTTATGTACCAGACCAGATGTAGCATACGCATTGAGCGTTGTAAGCCGGTATCAAGCAAACCCAGGAGAGAATCACTGGATAGCAATAAAGAACATTCTCAAGTACCTAAGAAGGACTAAAGATATGTTCTTGGTGTATGGCGGAAAAGACCTCCAGATTGAGGCCTTTGCCGACTCCGGCTTCCAGAGTGACAAAGATGACTCTAAGTCCATGTCGGGTTATGTCTTTACCCTCAATGGAGGGGCGGTCTGTTGGAAGAGTTCCAAACAGGAGACCATTGCTGACTCAACGATGAAAGCGGAGTACATAGCTGCTTGCGATGCCACAAAAGAAGCTGTCTGGATGAAGAAGTTCCTCACAGAACTTCAGGTGGTTCCTACCAGTGTTGATCCAATACCTCTGTATTGTGACAACAACGGCGCTATAGCTTTAGCGAAGGAACCCAGGTCCCATCAGAAGTCCAGACACATCTTAAGGCGGTATCACCTGATCAGGGAGATTGTAGATCGCCGGGAGATCGAGATAAAGAGAGTAGAGACGGAGAATAACATTGCTGATCCATTCACAAAGGCCATTCCTCAGACGCAGTTCGAGAGGCTATTCGAGATGATAGGTCTACGATATGCCAGCTCATGGCCCTATTTACTTACTCATGATTTTGGGATTTTGGATTTCTATAAGATTTCTGGATTTTGGGGAAAACCGCAAGAATATATATAAAAACTTCTCTCTCTCTCCCTCTCATTTTAAAGTACAAGTTGCGGTTTTCTCGTGATGTATGTGTCGTCCACCATGAGATTTCATGTTTTCTGTTGGATTTCGAGACCCGATTCGAGGAGTGGATGAACCGTCTCGGGTACATGGTGGGCCCGGTATGTTAGTGTATATGCCCTAGGGGCCATTATTGTATCATACTTGTATGTATATTACTTAATGGAAGCTTGGGATATTCACAGTTGTATATACAGTTTTGCTAAAAATGGTAGTATGCTACTTGGTTTGTGTCTACTTTAATATGTGCATATGTTTCTTGTAACGTATCACTCATACATATTAGTAGAGCCCATAGGATCTTTTGCTTGATTACCAGCGTTGTGATGGCAATCACACTAATGGGGGCTTGGTAGTCTATAAGCAACATCCTATACTTGTCCCTATTCGTAGGATTATCGAGACTGGGCATCGATACTCCAGAGTAGACTAGTGTGTACGCTTCTCATCTCAGTTGGGGAGATAGTCTGTCCCACAGCCATCAGTACGTAGTGCTGGAGATAGTATACAGGTGCTCGTTAGGTTACGGGTACACCGGACAGGACTCGCAGGGGAACTGTTGGTTGGTATTATACCAATCGTCAGTTAACAGTTCCCAGGTGACATGAGTACAGCATAGTCCGCAGACTTGACACTGCTACTTCGCCTCGAGTGTGTCCCACTGTTCTTAGATTGCTACCCTACCACGGCTCAAAGGAGTCGTGCAAACAGGTAGCAGTTGGGTGCAGTCCCGAGCACTTGGAGGCAGTGGCGGTTAGAAAGAATTCGTCTCTCCCGGTATTGGGAGTTGATATCGCGCTGTGTCAGAGAGCCATTACGCAAAGTCCCTGGCCAGGGCAAGCGGGATTTACTGGTAGGTTCCAGTAGTTTCTCAGGGTGTAATGGGCTACGCTCCGACATGACTTATACCACTATTAGGGGACTGACGCTTGCCACCCCCTAGGCTCGATATGTGATAGTCTTAGACGAACAGACCGGACTGTACGAAGATTGTCACATCAGGCTTAGTAGGAGTTAAGATGGGTTTCCTCATCGGCCTTCTTATCGACATCTATCTACCTGGGGACCGTTATGTACAGCTAGTGCCGCTTGCGGTCTGTGGTTAAACCCACTGCCAGCGTAGTGTCGAGTCTTTAGAGTCCCACACAGAGAGTTTCCCTGCTCCAGGCGAAACGATATAGAGGTCGTATGGTTTTACGACAAGGGTTTAGACGCATACGTGTTTAAACGCACGCACGACATTCGGACAGTTTTTACTAGTCGGCTTTGGTTTAAGCCATATTCTAGTATCAGGTTATTGGATTTATACAGTCTAAAGTTTTTCCGTATTTTCACGGATTGGAGGGGCGTTCTCGTAATTTGTCGGGAAGCTTCTAGATGGATGATGACATGGAGGGTAAGGTGGCATTAGCACTTAATGAATTTGTGATTCACTTAGATGAATCATTCAAGTGAGTTAATGAATCATTTATTGCTTAATGACTCACTTGATGATTCATTGCATATATTTAATGAAGCATGATGATAATGCATTTTGATTTATTCTTTTTGATTTTCTTATGCTTCATAATATATTAGAAGTGAGAAGTTTTTTCATTCATTCTTATGCTCACCTTCTATCTCCTCAAGCTCTCTCTTGAAACCCTAATCCTCCCCTCTCATGTGTTGAGATCAAGGATTAGATAGACTAATACATCCATAACCTCACTCTATATCCACTAGGTAGATTAGATTAGCACTTTGAGCAACCTAGTTATCTCAAGTTGGAGATCAAGCTTGGCGTAGGAGCTCTCGGGTGGATCGTCTTTGACTCGAGGAGGCCGTTGAGGTGCCGATGTTCCAAGGATCCTACGAGGAGTGGAGGACAGCGATGAAGACCCGAAGGACAAGTAACGTGAGGTATAACTTCGAATCCGAGTAATTAAACCTCTCGTAGTTTGCTAGTAACGGTTTAGACATGATTCATGCGCTCAAGTCCGTGTTACGAAGCTTTGATGATCGTTTTTCATATATTCCGCCTCCCCGTAAGTTCGTGGGGTGCGTGACATGGACTTACAGTGGTATCAGAGCCAACTAAACCATTACTATCTTGTTAGCAACTAATTAGAAGTTCGATCGACGGAAAACACGAAAACGAAACCCCGGAACCCTAACAGTTTCTGTTAATTTTAAACATGTCTAAAAAATTATATGATATGCCTTAAAATTCACAGCAGGGAAATATAAGAATACTGGGAAAATACGAGCCCCTAACTCGGCAAGACGGCCGCGGATCCGCGGCAAGAAGGTGCTTTTGGCCGCGGATCCGCCGCCGAGTCTACCCCGAGTTGACTCGGATTTGCACAGTAATTCATATTGTTTGGAGTTTTGTTTTCCTGTATATTCTGTTTTTGCCCAGGTTACTTCTGTGCTGGCTTGCAATTGGGGTAGACACGGAAAATGGTAGTCGATCGATGTTCTAAGATATTTGCTAATTGGGTTTTTATCTGTAATGTTTAATGTGTTCGTAAACCTCCCCTAACTGCTAGTATGTCGGTTGGCAGGGGGTTGCACATTTCTGTAATGTTTATTGTTTGTGTATATTGACTTGATTGGAGTGTTGCGATGATTAGCCGGGGTTTGAGATGGGTTTAATATTCATTCATTCAATGTAATTGTAATATGATGTAATATTCTTTTGCGGGGCACATCCAGGTTGCGGTTGTAGCCACCGTTGTATTATTTATTTTTACTATTTTTGCTCCTAGGATAGACCCAAGACGGGGTACACAAACTACCGGGTACGTTGAAATGTTTAGTGGCCTACTCACGTTGTTGAGGGAGACCGCTTCACTTCGGGTACTTGGCGGGTAGTTTGCCGTACCCGTAGGGGTCTAGGGTCGGGGTAATGGCTATTCATCATAACTGTGTAATCCGTCTTTTATTGCTGGCTCAAAGCAAAATGCGGATTGCTAGTATATCCAATAAAGTTCATCTGTGATCTGGAATGCTTATTATTGCGTCTGACGAATGTACAATATCTATATATGATAGCTATTAGACGTCACTTATGTTTTACACCCGCGCTAGCCCAGCCCCCGCTCTGTCGTTAGTTAAGTAACCTAACGGGTGATGACGGGACCCCATGGCGAATGCGGATGGCATAAGAAGACGTGGTATTTTCGTTGTTTTCTGCAATGATAGGATAACTGATGGGACGCATTATTAGAATGCAAAGAAAATAAACCAAAGTTAAGTCGTTGGAACAAATTTAAAAGAAACCACTCAATTATTTTAAAAGATCAGAATTTTTAATTGCGGAGCTTTAACCACTCCTTTTAAAAAGTATCAGGTTCCTTCGATTATATCAAGTTCACTACGTTCACGGTTTTGCCAAAACCAGTAGTAGCCCTCTGTCATTTCTTATGGATAGTCAATAGTATTCAAGCTATGTTTGTTTGGCCAAAGTCAAGGCACAATGTTTGGTAGCTGTTGGATATTCATATGTAGCATAGATAGATGCGTTGGTTTGGGACAGTCGTACTGCCTTGTTTGGCCAAAGTCAAGGGTATGTACCGATGGGTTCAAATTAACCTGGAAAATGACGGGTAGAACTTGACATGTGACTTATGATTTGTTTGGCCAAAGTCAAGGTCATAAGAGCATGGGGCAAAAATCCACATCGGGAATTTCTAAAGAAACTGAAATTTGCAGAGAGATGCATACCATTTTGGAGTTTGATGAATGTTGGTAGGATTCCTTCAACATTATCATACGATGATATTTTGGATCCCGATCCTACTGTTAGTACATGCTACTTATCAGGAGATTCGTCACTTAACGATCAATGTTATAAACCAAGTAGGTGCCTAGAAAGGTGTCAGCGGGGTTACGCCCCCAGAGAAAAGAGGTTATTTAATTAAGGAACTTCGCGAAAGCGTTGGAAAACCTCCCTCGAAGTATCGACACTGACCTGGCTGAACGGTTAAGCAAGAATTGTACGGTGAGAATAGTCCTAGCTAATTCTTCTTTTATGGTTTGAGGAGGGATTCGAGAAACAATGGGAGCCATCCTGTTTAGATAAATTAAAAACCATTCTAAACTTGCAAGAGCATCATGCTAAAATGTTTTCTTCTCTCTCAAAATTGCAGCGACCTTGTGACCACGACTAGGTTACATCTAGATAACAAATTGACTGATTCTGACTTATATGACTGGAAAAGGTCTGTCCAGATGTCCATTGCCTATGACAAGCTGGACCACCCTATTACTACTCAAGATCCCGCCGTCCCAGGTCCAGTTTAGTGTGGGATGGTGAAGTAGGGGATTTAAGGCTCACTAGTTTGTTCAAAACTCCATAGTTCACATCACATGTGAGGGGTTGGAGTTTTGAGCCATGAGGAAGAAGAAGATGGAAGCTAGATAGAGTGTGAGCTCAACTCAAGAGAGCAAGAATGAAAAATAATGATCAAGTCAAGTGTATGGCTTATCCTTGGCTCACTCATTCAAGCATGGATTTCTTTGCAATAATAAATTGCAACCATGCTTGAATAGTGAGTCAAGACTAATATAATAAAAATAAAGCCTATACTTCACACCATGCTCCCATTTTTCACCTTTTATTCTATTTTCCAAAAAATAGAATTTCATGCCATGCTTCATTATATTACTTAATGGAAGCTTGGGATATTCACGGTTGTATTAACAGTCTTGCTCAAAATGGTAGTATGCTGCCTGGTTTGTTTCTACCTCAATATGTGCATGCGTATTTTTTAGCATACCGCTTATACATATTGGTAGAGCCTTTAGGATCTTTGCTTGATTACCAGAGTTGTAATGGCAATCACACTAAGCACATCCTATACAGGTCCCTAGTCGAAGGATTATCGAGACGGGGCATCGATACTCCATAGTAGATTAGTGTATACGCTTCTCATCCCAGCAGGGGAGATGGTCTGTCCCACAGCCATCAGTACATCGTACTGGAGATAGTATGCGGGTTCTCGTTGGGTTATGAGTACACTGGAAATGACTCGTAGGGGACTGCTGGTGGTTATTATACTTATCGTCGGGTAGCAATTCCCAGGTGACATGAGTACATCTTAGTCCGTCGACTTGACACTGCTACTTCACATCGAGTGTGTTCCCACCGTTCTTTGATTACTACCCTACCACGGCTCAAAGGAGTCGTGCAAACAGGTAGTGGTTGGATGCAGTCCCGAAACACTTGGAGGCAGTGGCAGTTAGATAGGATTCGTCTCTCCCGGTATTGGGGGTTGATATCGCGTTGTGTTCAGAAAGCCATTACTCAAAGTCCCTGGCTAGATTTATTGGTAGGTACTCCAGTAGTTTCTCAGGGTGTCTTGGGCTATTCTCCGACACGACTTATTGCGCTATTAGGAGTCTGACGATTACCGCCCCTAGGCCCGATATGCGATACTCTTAGATGAATAAACCGGACTGTACGGAGATTGTCACAGACAGGCTCAGTAGGAGTTCGGATGAGTTTGCTCATCGGCCTTCTTATTGACAGATACCCGGGTAGCCGTTACGTGCAGCTAGTACCGCTTGCGGCTTATGGTTAAACCCACTGCTAGCGTACTATCGAATCTCTAGAGTCCCACACAGAGGGTTTCCCTGTATCGGGCAAAAGATGTAGAGGCCGTATGGTTTTATGGCAGGGATTCAACACATACGTGTACTTGTGCACGTATGATGATCGGATGGATAATACTAGTGGGCTTTGGTTTAAACCGGGTCCTAGTATTATATTAATGGATTATTTTCGTCTCATTGTATTCGTATTCTTCGAAATACAGATGCGGGTATGTATTTACGGATGAGGGGCATTCTCGTAATTTCATCGGGAAAGCTTCTAGAAGAAGACACCTCGTTAGGGTTTTATTTACTTTTTGAATTTAAACTTAAATGAGGTGGAGATATTTTGATGGATGAAGCATGATTCATGACCTTGACAAAATAGATATTTTGAAGCATGGTAGATATTTGTGAGATATTTTTATCTCATCAATATTATATGCTTCATTATTCTCACTTGAGCCACGGTT
Source organism: Agapanthus africanus (assembly GCA_030015575.1). NCBI lineage: Eukaryota > Viridiplantae > Streptophyta > Magnoliopsida > Asparagales > Amaryllidaceae > Agapanthus > Agapanthus africanus. Next base: position 141,618,747 of record JASDDO010000008.1, read on the forward strand.
ATTATTCCAAGCTCATTTCTTCACTAGCTTTTCCTCAAGCATCTTCTTCTTCCTCTAAACCCTAAACCTCTCATGAGTTGAGGATCTTTGGGTTCCAATAGACAAACTAATCCATCTTCACTCTCTACATCACCTAGGCCATCTAGTTTAGCGAACTAGGTGCCCTAGTTACCTCGGATTTGAGGTTGGAGCTCGGACTATAGAATCTCAGGTGGATCGTCTTTGACTCGAGGAGGCCAACGAGGAAGCATCGATCCGTTACGATCCTTGGAGATTATGATGACGAGGAGGACAGCAAAGAACACTCGAAGAACTTGTATCGTGAGGTATAACCTTCTTTCCGAGTAGTTAACCTTTTTACAAGTGTAGCTAGTTAGGGTTTAGCATCGATCCTGGAGTTCAAGTCGGTGTTGCGAGCTTTAAAAATCGTTTTTTAAATATTCCGCCTACCCGCAAACCCGCGTGGTGCACGACATCGACTTACATATATATCATATATATATATATATATTAATACATATATATAACAAAATAATTAGTGGGCTAATAATATTAGTTAAGATATAATTATATCAAATATAATGTATATCACATTATTAAATCAACACTTGATTTAATAATCTGGTTATACCACATATAACCAACTAATATCATTACTCTGTATATCACATTATGAAATGAACACTTGATTCGATAATCAGGTTATATCACATATAACTTAACTGGTAATAGATAACTGCCAGATAACAATACGGTATCACATACACGTATTTAATCAGGCCCACGCACATATCACATATGTGCCCAACTCCGTTTCGCTTGAACCATGAAACTTCTGTGTGGGACTCTAAAGACTCGTCAATACGCCAGCAGTAGGTGATGATCACATCAGTCACCTACAAGCCGTCAGCGGTACTAGCTGGACGTTACGGCTACCAGGGTATCGAGCGAAATGAAGATCAACAAGCAAGCTTGTCCATACTCTCTATGAAGCATATCAGTAACACTACCGTACAGTTCGGTCTCTTCGTCTGATATGTCGCATATCATGTCTAGGGGTGGAAATCGTCAGACCCCAGTAACTTGAAAAGTTATGCTGATGTCTGGCCTATAACGGTTCGAGAAACTACTGATAACTCTTATCAGTAAATCTCAGCAGCAGCCCTGGCCAAGAACTTCCAGTTATAGCCAATCAAATATGTTCCCTGATTAAAAATCAGGAAAGGACTCAGAAGAGGCATCACGTGCTCACACATGACCAATGGTCACGTGTTGGCACGTGACGTTTAAAGCAGTGGCACAAAGCTCATTCAAGAAAAAGCTCCAGAAAAGGTCACGTGCTCACACGTGACCAGTGGTCACGTGTTGGCACGTGACGGCTGAACAGTGGCCAGAGAATAGAGCGCAAAAGAAGAGAAGCCCATTCCAGGGGTCACGTGCCTACACGTGACCAGGGGTCACGTGGCCACACGTGACCGGCTTTAAAAGCCTTATTATTTAACAGAATTAAATTCTGAGAGGAGATCATTCAAATCTTTCCAAAATAGAGAAGGATTATTTGGAACCGTTGGATTAAAAATCTAAAGGTGATTAAATATCTCCAATTTATGGAAAAATCTTGAACTTGGAAAGATTTCCCCTTAAATCTAACCGAGATAACAAAGGGATATCTTTGGATTTAAAATCCAATGGTGAATAAAATTCACTTAACAATCTAAAGGCCCAGATTAATGATAAATATAAATCAAATCTCTCAATGAGAGATTTACTAAGCAGATTGATTCTCTTCCTTCTCCTATAAATAGGAGCCAAGAAAAGAAGAGAAAGACCCCTTTTCGAAGACCTTTTTCTAAAAACTTTTTCCTGAAACCTTGAGACCTTTGGATCTTTTTCTGATATATATATATATAGAGAGAGAGAGCCTTTGATTCTCTGCAAAAAGGAAAACCTTAGGTAAAAAAAGAAGAGGGGGGCTTCAAAGGAGAATTTAATTCTCAAAAGAGTTTAACTCTTAAAAAAAAAGAACTTAGTTCTTTCTCTGGTTGAGGATCTGCAAAGTGCACATCTCCCCATGAATTGAGAATTTAATTCTCATTGGGTTGAGATCCTGCCATGCAGATCTAAAACACAGAGGAGGAACTGAGTTTAGAGAATTTAATTCTCACAAAATGATAGGAATTCAATTCCTTTGAGATAAAGTTAGGGTTTAACCCTATGTTATAGGAATTTAATTCCTTCAAAATGAACAGAACTAGGGTTTAACCCTAACTGAGAATATAATTCTCTCAAACTCACAGGAATTTAATTCCTTTAAGAAAAGAAACTAGGGTTTAACCCTATTAAGAATATAATTCTTCAGAAGAAAACAGGAATTTAATTCCTCTAAAGTTTAGGGTTTAACCCTATGAACAGAACTTTAAAGCATGCAGAGTCACGTGCTACCACGTGACCCCTGCAAAGACCCACAGAATAGAACTCTGAAGTAGACACCTCACGTGTTACCACGTGACTCCTGCGAAGATATATAAAAGAGATCTTTGAGGCAACGCCCCACGTGCCCCACGTGACCTCTGAAGCACATAAAGAAAAAGCAAAATAAACCGAGACTCTGGGGCGCCCTCACGTGTCACCGCGTGACCCCTAACGAGTATTCTAATAAACCAGAGCATGAGCTCCCATCACGTGCCCGCACGTGATGGCTTTCAGGACTAAAAGTGTTAAACACTTATCTATAGAACAAAATAAAAGGAAGCAGGGCGCTCTTACGTGTGACCACGTGACCCCTCTTGCCTTAGTGTTCAACACTAAATTGAAACCTCTGTATCCAGTGTTTAACACTGATTCTTCTTAGTGTTTAACACTAATTTGGAAAACTCTATTTGCGGTGTTTAACACTGATTTTCTTAGTGTTTAACACTAATTTGGATCTGCTTAGTGTTTAACACTAATTTGAAAACTCTGTTCCCAGTGTTCAACACTGATTATCTTTTAGTGTTTAACACTAACTTGTCAATCTTATTCCCAGTGTTCAACACTGTTGGTCTCTAGTGTTTAACACCAGCCTTAGCCCAATTGGCTAAGTTTCCAGAGGCAAAGCCTCTCCTTCAATGAATCAACAGAGGGCCAATATCCCAAACATAATTGGACTTAGCCCAAGATGGCCATAAGTCCTCAATTCAAATTCAACTGGGCCAATGGGCTCATAATATAATAATTGATCTTAGTTTCCAAATTGGACTACAGATCACTTAATCTACCTTGGTGTAAGGGTACATCTCTTCACTCCTTTGATACTTGTCGTTGTAATTCCTCAACGTCTTCAAAGAGGTGATGGGTCCCGATAACCACATACATTGATACGGACTGTGGGGTCCTTAAACTCATGGACTACGATGTCCTTAACCTTGACCGTAATGTCTTAAAACTAACATCGGACTGTGGAGTCCTTAAATCCATGGACTACGATGTCCTTAACCTTGACCGTGATGTCTTAAAACTAACATCGGACTGTGGAGTCCTTAAATCCACGGACTACGACGTCCTTAACCTTAACCGTGATGTCTTAAAACTAACATCGGACTGTGGAGTCCTTAAATCCACGGACTGCGACGTCCTTAACCTTGACCGCAACGTCTTAAAACTAACAATGGACCGCAATGTCCTTAAACTACCTATTGACCGCAATGTCACTAAACTAAACAACAGGGCTCCCTTAATTGCTCTCTTATCGGATCTAAACGATCCCGTTAAGTTGATCTTAGTCTCAAACTGGACTAACGTATCCTTAACAAACGTTTAAGTCGATCTTAGTCTCAAATGAGACTAACGTATCCTTAAACACAACCCCCCCCCCCAAACCCAAATCTAAGAAAGATACGGATTTGGACTAGTCCACGCCCTACGGGTGACGACATAATTCAGTCTCCGTATATAATCCACAGGCAACCAAACACAAAACAAACACCCACGACACGAAGTGACCATCTGGAGAAGGAGAAAGTTGTTACCGTGATGCGGTAGCGTAATTAACTGCAGGGGCTTGCGCCTGCAGGGAAGAGCGTCCCCACAATCAAAAACCCCTCAAGCGAGGGGGAATCTGACGAAGTCTGCTACATCGGACGCATCCGTTTAAACCTTCGATACATGGTGCCATAAATCAACTTGGCATCTTCGGAGAGTTAGACGGATAGCACCAATTAGCATCTACCCCGAATCTCAGGCAAGACGTCTGTCGCGCCGTCATTTCGGAGGGGAACAGATTCTGGCACGCCCGGTGGGACCTTTTCCTCTTTCCACTCCACACTTCGTGTGTCGTGATTCGCGAACTAATCGCGGTTCGCTAATGGTTGCCCTTGGATTTCGAAGTACTAAGACTTGGTGTTTCGTTTGCTGCAGAAAGCAAAAGGATCAATGGCTGGCAACTGCTCCAACTGCAAATGCAACCGACGCTCCGCCTCACCTGGAGGTGTAGCGTATGGACCGCAGGCTGCTTCCCTATTCACTATGCCTGTGGAGCAAGTGGCTCAAGCTACCACCGGTTTATTCTTTGGAACCATGCTCCCGCCGGTGAACGTTAACATCCCAATTCCCGTACCAGAAGCGTCAAAGAAGTCGGTCTTTGATCGACTTGCTACTCCCACGGCCCCTCTCAGCGGGTCGTCCAACTCCTCAGTCTTCACTAGACTAAGCCTGAACTCCAAGGGGCCAGCCAAAAAGCCCGTGATACCTGAGAAGGCCATCCCAAAGAAGACAGCTGCTCCCGAAGTCGTCGAGGCGGCTTCTACTGCCAAAGAGCCGGTCTTTGCAAGACTGGCTGTCCCAGCTCCCGCTCCAGTTCGAAAGTCTGTCTTTGACAGATTGGATACCGCCACTCAAAAGACGTCAGTCTTCAAGAGGCTGACACAGGCAGCAGCCCCTCCCCAGAACAGGGGGCAAGACGAAGCCATCGCTCAACCAATCCTAACAACCCGTCATGCCCGACGTCGCCATTGGCGCCGGATAAGGAAGACTGGGGGCAACTCCCCCTCCAGACTAACCCCACCAGCTCCAACGGTGGAAATTAAGGTTGCTGTTCCAACCGGGAACAGCTTCGAGCTGCTGAACAGGGTACGCAGAAATTCGCCAACTGCGGTTCTCAAAAGATCCCCTCCACCTGCGGAGGAAGTTACAGAAACAAAGCCGAAGCAGCCTCCTCAACGGCTGTCCTCCAAAATTTATAAAGTCTGGCGGAAGGTTCAAGACTCAGTAATTGACCAAGATCACTCTCGTCAACATAAAAAGGCGAAAGTGCAGGGAGAAAAGAACCGTCACGTCAAACAACAAAGGACGACAACCGCTTGGGTGCCCGCTGCAACGGTTCCCTCCACGTCGACTACTCAAAAGAGAAGAAGGCCGAAGAAAGGCCCCAATCCTGCAGCAAAGGTCAAAGACAATAAGCCTAAACGCCCTAAGTCTGGGGGCATGATGGTGCATACAGTATACATGGCGCATGGAAAGGAGGACAGCCGTACATCCACGGGTCATAGACCACTTACACGGTCAGTGACCAAAGTTCAGGAGCAACAGCAGAAGCTCCAAGAAATGATGACCGCAATGGCCGCACTAACTGGGCCGAAAGAAAGCCCCGAAGCATCATTTGGTCAACGCCAGGAGCAAGAAACTGACGCTGAGTTCCTTCGTAGGATATTGGAGAAGAAGGATAAGGAGGTTGCTGAACAAGCAGCCAATATACAACGAATGGCCCTTCTGTTCCAGGACATGGTGGGTATGATGATCTAACAAGAGCCTCCTACTGAAGATCCTCCAATCGTTCTTGAAGACGACATGGGAGAAACGTCAAATCCTCCACCCGCTCTGTCAACAGCCAAGGAGGAGACAATCTCCAAAGCTGACCTAGACGAATATATAGCTCAACAGATACGGGTTCACCAGGCGACTGAGGCAACTGGTCAAGTTGTCAGGACGGGACGACCATATCCGAGCTGGTATGACCAGATCAAGTACCCGCCGGGCTACACAATACCGAAATTCCATGTCTATAAGGGGACGGGCAACCCCCATCAACATGTGGCCCAGTTCAGGGCGCTTTGTGGCAACACTGGTGGCGACGATAAGCTCTTGCTTCGCCAATTCGTCGGCAGCTTGTCAGAAACAACATTCGAATGGTATTCTGAGCTCCCGAACGATTCCATCAAGACGTTCGCTGAAATGGAGTTGCTATTCACTCAGCGATTTGCGAGCGCCAGCGAACGTACCCCGATAACGGCATTGATTAATGTCAGGGTGAAACCAGGCGAGACGTGGGTCCAGTACGCTATACGCTGGCGAAACTTGTGATCGAAATGCGAACAACGCATTGAAGAAGCGCCTGCAGTGGGCATGTTCGTGGGCACCCTAGACCTTCATGCAACTATTTCACAATGCATGATGTTTTTCAAACCAACCATGTTCCAGGCTTTGATCGACAAGCTGGCCCAGATGGACCAGATGGGTCACAGACCGTCTCCCCTAAAACCGAAACCTCGGAACGACAAGGGTAAAGGGAAAGCAACCTTCGTTGCGAACGCTCAGCAACAACCCAGTGCCCCAAAGCTGGCGGATAAACTGGAAGAAAGACGGCGGTATTATAATGAGAAAATGAAGCGCCCCTACTCATTCCCGCGGGATAAGACGAAGAGGCTATTCGAGCTGGCAATACGCAACAGGCTTATCAACTTGCCAAACCCAAGGCGACCGCCGCAACCCAGTGAGGTGAATAACCCCAATCACTACCCTTACCATCAAACGGTAAGCCACCCGATTGAGGATTGCTTCGTCTTCAAAGGATGGATTGAAGATCAATACCTACAGGGCAAGTTTGCGCTGTCCGAAAAGTGTAAAGTGAACCCGCCACAACCTCATACTGCTAAGAAGATGGACACACCGGGAGCAACTTGTTCTTTCATTGAAGAAGCTCCATGGAAAGTCGTGCTTTCAGCAAAAACCAAAAAATGCTGAACGAGCTCCAAGCATGCCCGGAAGTCAGGTGGAAGAACCCACTGGAACCCTAGATCATTGAAGGGATGCTGAAACCGTGCCCAACTCCGAAGATCAGTGGTGATGCCCCGAGCACTCACAACCAGCCGTCGAAATCTTCAAAGAGAAAGAAGAAGAAATCTAAGAAAGTCGTGAAGCCTGGCAACGAGCGTACGGACTTGCAGAAATAAATTGACGCGCTGAAAGAATACAATCAGAAGGCACTTTTGATCTGAAAGCTTCTACCGACTCTTTGCCGGTGGACTTAAGCGGATCAATGCTCGCGGACTCCCATTACACTCCAAGAGTTTTTCAACCACGTCCTCTAAGTGAAAGATGAGGGGGAGAGTTCGTCGGATGAATCCGAAGGATACGTGGCAAGTTGTAGTGCGATCTCCCACTCGTTTACGGACGATGAAAAAACTCCTGGCACTAAGAAACTGGGGGCAGAACCTGAACCAAAGCTTGTGTGGCCGACAGAAGAAATGATCGACGCCTTTCTAGACGAGATTTGTTTGAAAAGTAAAGCCGACCAGGAGCGTGAGATGGTCGCATTAGAAGGAGCCAAACGCAGGCGATTAAACGAAAGAGTTGAGGTACTCCCGCCAGATCGAAAGGCACCCGACACGGATAAAAACATATTCAAGAGGAGGAAAAGGTTTGCCAAAGCCATGTCAATGGGAATGAAATTACCACCATCGGAAGGAAACACGCTCGATGGGGCGGAGAAGCACCCTAATTACTGCTCATATCATCGGAAGATTTCACACCCCACTGAGGAGTGCGACTCTTTTAGGACATGGTGGTAGGGATATGTCGCTCATTGGCAGCATTTTAAGCGAATGAAACACAGAACTCGTCGGGAGCAGAGAAGTATGACCAAAGGACACAAAAGAATTATTGGCAATTTTCGCACGGTCAACGCCGGAGGATCACAGGTTCTCACCTTTGGGAGCGACTCTGACGAAGAAATGGCTCTTAGCCCCCTCTTTAAAGAGTTCACCTCGGGAAAAGAGGAAGAACCAGGGGCCTGCGAAAACATTCAGCTGCGCAATCGCGCGCTTCCGGAAAAGAATCTCGGACCCGCAACTAGAAAAGATAAGGGAAAGGAAAAGGTCGCTGAGGATATCACCTTAGATGACCAAGTTATGAAAGAGCTGACTGCCAAGGATCCGCCTAAGAAGAGTAGGGTGAACTACAACATCCTAGCGCACCTGAGGAAGCTACCCCCGCAGCTCAGCATTCTCGACGCCCTCCTGTTATCAAAGGAAGCGAGAGATTCATTATTCAAGGCGCTACAAGAGCCCGAACAATTCCAAGCCTTCCTCGCCGAAGAAAGGATGAAGGATGAACTGGAAGAAGTGCACACGGCCGATATCACTTTCAGTGACGAAGACCTGCTCCTTGGGACGTGCGACCACAACCGTCCCCTATACGTCTCTGGATATTGCCACGATATAAATATAGGCAAAATCTTGGTTGACAATGGGTCTTCCATTAATCTCCTCAACGTGCGGGTGTTAAAGGAAATTTGCATGAGCGTCCAGCACCTTGCTCGGGAAAAGATCACCATCTCCGGGTTCGACTCCCAATCATCGAGAACTCTTGGGTCTGTGATATTGACACTACGCTTTGGGCTACTCGTCACGGACATTAAGTTTCACGTCATAGATGCCAAGACATGTTACAACGCTCTGCTCGACCGGCCTTGGTTACACGAGTACAACATCATCCCTTCTACGCAACATCAGTGTATGAAGTATTTCAAGGATGGTCTCGAGTATACCGTAACAGGTGAGCTAAACCCATTCTCCGTGAACGAAGTCCGCAAATACGAAGATGCATAGTACTTTTTGCCAGATTTCGAGGATACAAAGAGATCGCAAATCGGAGAACAAAGCCGCTGCCACCATTCCTGTTTTCAGGAGTGATACCGAAGAAGAAGATGAGATAATTTACTCAGGGCCGTCTCGACGCAACGACCCGGGGCCGTCCGCCTCCATATTGACCTTCGGAAGTGACTCGGAAGATGAGGTTAATGCCGTATTCTCCAGTCGGCCGCCAATACAAGAATCCCCTGGTGATGATCAGAGTTTGCAAATCACCATGATTCCGCAGGAGCACTACAAAGACCTTGATGCACTCGAAGCTCACAACGTGCAAGACCTGCAGACGTTTTACGTCCCTCCTAAGCGAAAAGGCGAAAAGGCAATCATATTCTACCGGTCCACGGAAACAAGAGTCGAGAAAGAAATCTGGCATGGCGCGGATTCTACCCTCGACAGGCTCCAACCCATCCATTTGCCCAGATATTACACAAACGGATTGAAAAGGCTATTGAAGCGCCAAGGGGTACCCTTAAAACAGACTATTCGACAAGCTCGATTCTATAATAGGATTTGGGATGTCCCTGGGAATCAGCGCAAATTGCCCAATGGGAGAATGGAAACACTTGGGCTTGGATACGTGAGAGCCGGAAAACGGGAACGGGTCCACGGTAGCTACGCCATATATAACTTCGATGAAGAAGAAGACGCCCTGTCAGGAAATGCCAACCCCTCATCAAAACTAGATCCCGCAATTAAAGTGCTGAGTCCGTCATTTGAAGAGCGAATGGACAAGCTTATCAGGAAAGCTGGTCAAAAAGCTCGGGACGACCATAACCACGAAATGGCCATCTACGAGAAAGCCAGGACGCAACATCTTCTTCAACAGGCCGCCAAAGACGAAAATACTCTTCCCTGTCAACCTGTTGTGCAAAAGGCCCAACGCAGAGGTAGAAACAAGTCAAAAAGCAGGAAAGGCGTTCAACAACGACAAGGCGGGACCGAGAAGTCATGTGATCGGGTATTGCGCGGTCCGAATTTGTCCCTCATGAGGAAGATGAGTCGGGCGTATTCTTTTCCTAGGAATAAAACACGGAAGATACTTGACCTCGCTTTAAAACACCGAATGATTACACTTCCGGAGTCTAAACACCCCGAGCAAGCTAATGAGGTCTCTCATCCGGGCTATTGCTCTTATCACCGAGCCATAGGACACCCCATCGAAGACTGCTTCACCTTCAAGAACTGGGTTGAGGACCAGTATCAGCAAGGCAGATTTTCTCTATCCGACAGCTGGAGGGTATCGCCACCATAAAAGCACGAACCCAAAGCCACAGGAGCAGAACCGGATCCACATCGGTCTTAGAAGCGAGCTCGTACCTGTCGTATGATAACGGTATCAAAAGAAGAGCCCGAGAATATTGATGACTTTCCCTGGTGCTTCGAAAACTATGACGACGAGGTAATCTCAGAATTTCCACCAGCGCCGAAAGAGCTGGAAGATGGCATACATACTACTGCAGATAACCTCAAGAAGATTAAGTTGGGAACGGCGAACGACCCACGACCGACATTCGTCAGCGAGCTGCTATCTGAACAAAGGGTGGCTGCGTTAAAAGACGTGCTTATGCAGCATAGAGATTGTTTCACATGGAACTATTCCGAAATGCCAGGACTGGATCCAGAAATAGCTGTCCATAAATTGGCAATATCCCCGGACGTCAAGCCAGTCAAACAAGCGCCGAGAAGAATGCGGCTCGAGCTTGAGATGAGCATCAATGCCGAAGTCAAGAAGCTGATCGACTCTGGGTTTATCCAAGAAGTTCAATATCCTGACTGGATCGCCAACATCGTGCCGGTAATGAGTGCGCATATGTGTGGACTTCCGGGATCTCAATAAAGCATGCCCAAAGGATGATTTCCCAGTACCGGTAACCGAGCTGATGATAGATAACACGTCCTCACGAGGTCTTCTCTTTCATGGACGGCTCATCAGGGTACAATCAGATAAAGATGCATCCCGAAGACCAGAAGCATACCGCTTTTCGGACCCCTCTGGGAATATTCTTCTATAAGGTGATGCCCTTCGGTTTAAAGAACGCCGGTGCCACCTATCAAAGGGCCATGACGAAGATCTTTGATTACCTCATACATGAAATCGTCGAATGCTATATCGACGACCTCGTCGTGAAAAGCAAATCATGCCAGGAACATCTCGAGCATCTGAAGACTGTATTTCAACGTCTTCGGCAATACAACTTGAAGATGAACCCTCTCAAATGCGCGTTCGGGGTGTCCTCAGGCAAATTCCTAGGATTCATTGTCCGGCACCGAGGCATCGAGATAGATCCGTCGAAGATCAAGGCGATCATGGAAATGTCACCGCCAAGGACTCTCAAACAATTGCGGTCTCTCCAGGGGAAGATCGCGTACATCCGGCGATTTATAGCCAACCTTTCAGGAAAATGCCGCCCCTACAGTCACCTGATGAAGAAGGGAACCCCGTTTGTCTGGGACCAAAAATGCCAAAGCGCGCTAGACGAGATCAAGCAATACCTGCAGAACCCGCCAGTGTTGGCTGCTCCGGTCAAGGGAAAGCCCCTCATTCTTTATACAACCGCCCTCGAAGGTTCCTTAGGCGCATTATGGGCGCAAGAGAACGATCAAGGGAAAGAAAGAGCACTCTACTACTTAAGTCGAGTTCTACTGGGGGCAGAAAGCAACTACTCCCCTATCGAAAAACATTGCCTGGCGTTAATCTTTGCGATAACAAAGCTCAGGCACTATGCGTTGGCACATGAAGTCCGTCTTATATCGAAGGTGGACCCCCTCAAATATTTAATGTCGAAGGCCATATTGACAGGTCGGCTCGCTAAATGGGCCCTGCTCTTGATGGAGTTCTCAATAACATATCAGCCTCTCAAGGCAGTGAAAGGCCAGGCCATCGCCGACTTCCTCGCTGAGCATCCGATACCTGCTGATTCTCCTTGGATTGCGAACTGCCAGATGAACACGCGTTTGATGCGATCGACGGCGGTGATACCCGATGGGAACTTTATTTCGATGGAGCATCTTCCATGAAGAAGCGCAAGCACAGTACGCCCATAATCAAATCGGGGGTAGGCCTTATCTTCGTAACTCCACAAGGAGGGATAATGCGTTTCGCTTTCTCCTTAACAGAACCGAGGACGAACAATGTGGCCGAATACGAAGCTTTGATAGCAGGCCTCGAGATCGCCATCGACATGGGAATTGAAAACCTCCTCATATACGGAGATTCCCAACTGATCGTTAGTCAAGTAAACGGCGACTACCAGACATGTAAGCCAGAACTGGTAAAGTACGGCAAAAGAGTATAGCGGCTGCTGACTCAAATCCCCTCCTACACCTTGGAAAGCATACCGCGTGCCGAAAATAGCAAAGCGGATGCATTAGCCAAGCTAGCTAAAGAACTAGCTGATGAGAACCTCGATGATGTAAGAATCGTGGTACAAAGCCGTCGGGTTCTTGCTCTGGCAGAAATATCTCCGGAATCATCCGAGGAAAAGGAAGCGACCGAGCAGAAGGCCATGCAAATAAAAGACCAAGAAACGGCTGAAGATTGGAGAGAAGTCTTCATAGACTACTTCAAATCCCGTCGAACGCCTGAAGATGCGTCCTCAAGACATCAGCTCATGAAACGAGCTCTGTCTTTCGCCTTCGTCAACGATACTTTGTACAAGAGGTCATTCGATTATCTGTGGTTGAGATGCCTGGGACCTAACGAAGCGAAGAGAGTCGTTCAGGAAGTCCACGACGGACTCTGCGGTTCTCACCAAGCAGGCCCGAAGATGAAATTGAAAATAAACGGATGGGCTACTACTGGCCAAAGATGATCCAGGACTGCCTCGAGTATGCGAAACAATGCCACTTGTGCCAAATCCATGGGGACTTTATCCACCAGCACCCAAATCCACTACATCCAACAGTGGCTAGTTGGCCGTTCGAAATGTGGGGGACTGACGTAATCGGCCCCATCGAACCAGCATCATCCAGGGGACATCGTTTCATCTTGGCGACGACTGATTACTTCTCCAAATGGGCATAAGCAATACCACTGAGGGAGGTGAAGACGGAGAATATTCTCCATTTCTTCAAAACACACGTCATTTATCGGTTTGGAACTCCGCGACGGATCATTTCCGATAACGGGCCAGCCTACAGAAGCCACAAGATTAGCCGCTCCGCGCAGCAACACAACATAGACTGGAGATATTCCTCAGTTTATAATCCATGGGCTAACGGTCTAGCTGAGGCTTTCAACAAAACCTTGACAAAGATCGTGAAGAAGACGGTATCCCGAAACAAAAAGGACTGGCACGAGAGACTGCAAGAAGCTCTTTGGGCGTATTGAACTACGTTCAAAAAGGCCACGAACACAACGATATACGCGTTGGTATTCGGTACAGAAGCAGTACTCCCCCTCGAGATAGAGTTACCCTCTCTACGCGTGGCAGTCCACTACGAGCTGACGGACGAAGAAAATGCTCACCTTCGGCTTGAGGAGCTTGATGCCCTTGACGAGACCCGGCTCATAGCGCAACAAAATCTGGAGGCCTACAAAGCAAAGATGACGCGCTCGTATGAAAGATTGACCAGGCCAAGGACATTCCGCCAAGGCGAACTCGTGCTAGTGGTCAAAAGACCTATGATCCCCAATCGCGCCAAGCGGGGAAAATTTGAGCCAAACTATGAAGGCCCGTACATCATAGACAAAGTCTACCAGGGTGGAGCGTACCTACTTATGGATATGCACGGTGAAAGACCTTTCAGGCCAATAAACGGTCGCTTCCTGAAGAAATACTATGCCTGACGATTCACGGCCTAGGTCAATGATAGATGACGACGACTATGTTCGCTCGCTATCTTCCTAAGCCCAAACTTTATAAGTAGTAGCCGGCTCAACGGACCGAAACGTCCTTAAACTAACAACGGACCGAAACGTCCTTAAACTAACAACGGACCGAAATGTCCTCAAACTAGAAACGGACCGAAACGTCCTTAAACTAACGACGGACCGAAATGTCCTTAAACTAGTGACGGACCGAAACGTCCTTAAACTAACAATGGACCACTATGTCCTAAAACTAGCTGTTGACCGAGATGTCGATAAACTACGGTGGATTGCAGTATCTCAAAGCCGATAAAAAAAATAATAATAATAAATAATAATAAAAAAATAATAATAACGGTATGTCCATAAGCAAAATGGGCACGGATGAAAACCCGGAAGGGCTCCGTGAGTAAAAACAGCAGGGCAACCGGCGAGTGTTTGTGAAAACTCGAAAGGGCACAACCTCGTTAAAAGGGCACTCGCAGGGTCCTCACGATCTTGTAAGGAGAAATCATCCTCGTGAGATCCTTACGACTCACAAGAGAGCAACACACTTAGGAGTCCTCACGATTCCTAGGGAGAAATTACACTTGCGAGATCCTCACGACTCGTAAGGAGAACTCTCTTATGGGACCCACACGGCTCATAAGATTTGAAAGTCTTAAGTCACAGAGACCTAAACCTGTGCTTAAGCAACCCCCACAACCTTCAATTTATGCCCTACAAGTGGCTCAATACTGACCCTTGTATACAATCCACGGGCGCAAATAAACATTTCCCTAACCAAGTCCCATCCGTGACTAGGGATATGTTCATATGGCGAACAACCCTTGTAGGTCCTCTCGACTTATAAGGAGAAAACCCTTTTGTAAGATCCTTACGACTTGCAAGAGGACATGCATTTAGGAATCCTCACGATTCCCAAGGAGAAAACACACCTACAAGATCCTCACGACTTGTAGAGAGAAATACCTTTGTGAGACCCTTACGGCTCATGAAGTTAAAAGCCTTAGTCGACAGGACCCTTAACCCTGTTTACTAAGCCACCTTTGTTCAACATCGACAAAGGCAAATGATGATTCGCTCCTGGCAACGTCCCAGTTGTAGCGATACTGATGCCGAAATCGGTGTCTAAAATCCAAGTTTGCAGCGAAAAGGCTAGCGAGCCACACATGCATACGAAATAGCCGAAATGATGGGGCAACTTGCAATAAAAAGCAGCAAGTAAAAATGTATGCATGAAAAATAGCCGAAATGATGGGGCAACTCGCAATAAAAAGCAGCGAGTAAAAATAAAATAAATAGCCGAAATGATTGGGCACAGCGAAAAATAGCCGAAATGATGGGGCAATCGCGACCTTCGCGATATAAAAGCTGAAATGATAGAGCATTGCGGAAAAAGAAATAAAATAAAAATGAAATTCATGCCCTACAGGTAATGTTACATCTATCCCTGTATACAATCCAGGGGCGCAAACAAAGAAGGAATCATACTCCTCCCCCAGGTTTCATCATAAGAAGAAGCCAAATCTCGACGGGCCACAAATAACCTAGAGATCTTCTCAACATTCATCTCATTGCGGCAAATACAACCTCGAGCGAAGCGGAACAGCGGCAACTCCCAGTTCTATGGCTCGGCGATATACAGATCACCAAGAGTCAAATCCCCACTCCATGAAATGCGGATACAATCAGCAAAATTCTTGGTTACGTGGAACGCGGATAACGTCACTCTTTGACCCCGTGAAAAACGTCCAGAGCGGATCCTGGTCCTCGCAGAGCACGGCAGTGAACCCGTGTGAAGCATCCAGAGCGGAGCCTAGTCCTCGCCGAACACGGCAGTGAACCCGTGGGAAGCATTTAGAGCAAAATTCCTGGTTATGTGGAGCGCGGATAACGTCACTCTTTGACCCCGTGGAAAACGTCCAGAGCGGATCCTGGTCCTCGCAGAGCACGGCAGTGAACCCGTGTGAAGTATCCAGAGCGGAGCCTAGTCCTCGCCGAATACGGCAGTGAACCCGTGGGAAGCATCTAGAGAAAAATTCCTGGTTACGTGGAGCGCGGATAACGTCACTCTTTGACCCTGTGGAAAACGTCCAGAGCGGATCCTGGTCCTCGCAGAGCACGGCAGTGAACCTGTGTGAAGCATCCAGAGCGGAGCCTAGTCCTCGCCGAACACGGCAGTGGACCCGTGGGAAGCATCTAGTGCAAAATTCCTGGTTACGTGGAATGCGGATAACGTCACTCTTTGACCCCGTGGAAAACGTCCAGAGCGGATCCTGGTCCTCGCAGAGCACGGCAGTGAACCCGTGTGAAGCATCCAGAGTGGAGCCTAGTCCTCGCCGAGCACGGCAGTGAACCCGTGTGAAGCATCTAGTGCAAAATTCCTGGTTACGTAGAACGCGGATAACGTCACTCTTTGACCCCGTGGAAAACGTCCAGAGCGGATCCTGGTCCTCGCAGAGCACGACAGTGAACCCGTGTGAAGCATCCAGAGCGGAGCCTAGTCCTCGTCGAGCACGGCAGTGAACCCATATGAAGCATCTAGAGAAAAATTCTTGGTTACGTGGAACGCGGATAACGTCACTCTTTGACCCCATGGAAAACGTCCAGAGCAGATCCTGGTCCTCGCAGAGCACGGCGGTGAACCTGTGTGAAGCATCCAGAGCGGAGCCTAGTCCTCGCCGAGCACGGCAGTGAACCCGTGTGAAGCATTTAGTGCAAAATTCCTGGTTACGTGGAACGCGGATAACGTTACTCTTTGACCCCGTGGAAAACGTCCAGAGCGGGTCCTGGTCCTCGCAGAGCACGGCAGTGAACCCGTGTGAAGCATCCAGAGTGGAGCCTAGTCCTCGCCGAGCACGGCAGTGAACCCGTGTGAAGCATCTAGTGCAAAATTCCTGGTTACGTAGAACGCGGATAACGTCACTCTTTGACCCCGTGGAAAATGTCCAGAGCGGATCCTGGTCCTCGCAGATCACGACAGTGAACCCGTGTGAAGCATCCAGAGCGGAGCCTAGTCCTCGTCGAGCACGGCAGTGAACCCGTGTGAAGCATCTAGTGAAAAATTCCTGATTACGTGGAACACGGATAACGTCACTCTTTGACCCCGTGGAAAATGTCCAGAGCGGATCCTGGTCCTCGCAGAGCACGGCAGTGAACCCGTGTGAAGCATCCAGAGCGGAGCCTAGTCCTCGCCGAGTACGGCAGTGAACCCGTGTGAAGCATCTAGTGCAAAATTCTTGGTTACGTGGAACGCGGATAACGTCACTCTTTGACCCCGTGGAAAACGTCCAGAGTAGATCCTGGTCCTCGCAGAGCACGGCAGTGAACCCGTGTGAAGCATCCAGAGCGGAGCCTAGTTCTCGCCGAGCACGACAGTGAACCCGTGTGAAGCATCTAGTGCAAAATTCCTGGTTATGTGGAACGCGGATAACGTCACTCTTTGACCCCGCGGAAAACGCCCAGAGCGGAGCCTGGTCCTCGCCAAGCACGGCCTGAACCCGTGTGAAGCATCCAGAGCAAACACCGGACTGTGGAGTCCTTAAAATCCACGGACTATGATGTCCTTAACCTCGACCGTAATGTCTTAAAACTAACGACCAACCACAATGATTCTAGACTGATTTTACCTTGGTTAAAGGGTGCATCTCTTCACTCCTTTGATATTTGGCGTTGTAATTCCTCAACGTCTTCAAAGAGGTGACGGGTCCCGGTAACCACACATTTCGCGAACTTAGGAATCCTTAAATCCACGGACTATGAGGTCCTTAACCTTGACCGTGATGTCTTAAACTAACATTGGACTGTGGAGTCCTTAAACCCACGGACTATGAGGTCCTTAACCTTGACCGTGATGTCTTAAAACTAACATTGGACTGTAGAGTCCTTAAATCCACGGACTATGAGGTTCTTAACCTTGACCGTGATGTCTTAAAACTAACATTGGACGGTGGAGTCCTTAAATCCACGGACTATGAGGTCCTTAACCTTGACCGTGATGTCTTGAAACTAACATTGGACTGTGGAGTCCTTAAATTCACGGACTATGAGGTCCTTAACCTTGACCGTGATGTCTTAAAACTAACATCGGACTGTGGGGTCCTTAAATTCATGGACTATGAGGTCCTTAACCTTGACCGTGATGTCTTAAAACTAGCGTTGGACTGTGGAGTCCTTAAACCCATGGACTATGAGGTCCTTAACCTTGACCGCAATGTCTTTAAACTACGGTACCCTGGAGAACATCCCAAAGCAACCCCTGACCCCGTGAAATACGGATAAGGGCGACCGCACTCAGCACTTGTGGGTCCTCACGACCTGCAAGGAAGAAAACTCTCTTGTGAGATCCTTACGACTCCCAAGGGAGAACCCACTTAAGAATCCTCATGACTCTTAAGAAGAACTTACGCCTACGGGATCCTCTCGACCTGTAGGGAGAAAAACTCTTTATGAGACCCTCACGGCTCATAAAGCTCAAAAGTCTTAGGAGGCAGATCTTAACCCTGAATCCTAAGCCATCGCTGCCCTGCAAGTAGGCCAAGATAAATTGTCCGCAGAACACATTCAATAAAAATGGGACACTTCATTGAAAAGAAAAATATATCTTTATTCATAAACCAAAATGGATACAAAGTACAATTAATGAAAGAACAAAAAATACTCTCATTCAGGAGTATGCACAAAAAGAAAAAAAAATACAAGTTTTCAAGCCGACGGGCGATTTAGTAATTTCGCTAGCTCATCCTGCTTTTGCTGGGTCACGGCTTCATTATTCAGGATCGTCAGAAGACGAGCCTCCGCCTGAGCCTGTTGGGCCTGATACGAAGCAAGCTGGCCTTCAAGCTCTTTCTCGGTGGCCTTGTGAGCCTCAACCCTTTCGCGAGTGAACGTGGCAGCTTTATCAAGAGCCACCACCTCTTTGATAGACTCTTGAAGCACCCGCCAGAGTTCATATGCTTTTTTGGCTATGGCGGTAAGATTAGCTTGAAGCTCGCTCAGCGCCTTAGAAGCCAGCTCCCTCTCCGAGAATTTACGGCCGAGCCTCTTCTCGCACGATGTCATGTTTGCCGTTCTATCAGCCCCAGTAACTCCGCCTTTGCAGCCATGGCCTCCGAGGAAAGGCGGGAACATTCAAGGGCGTGCAAGCAAGCCTCCACCTGCCGACAGAACTCCACCCAGACTCGCACCACCTCTTCGCTATGGTAGGTGGCAAGAAAAGGAAGAGAACCGTTAGCTTCAGGGGCAAATGCTTCGGCTGTGGTTGCGCTGCCAGCACGAAGCTCCTCGATCAAGGATGACAATGAGACAAGGCTCAACTGGGCCAAGCGCTCTGAGGCCCGCAAAGCATAGGGACCAGGCGGCATAGCGATACGCGATTCCAACGCTGTGGGGGCTGGCAAGACTGTTCAGATTTGAAAAATGTCAGTAAAACTCTTAAGCAAAAGAGCAAATGGGACTATATTGAAACGTCGCTTACCTACGGTCATGCAAGTGGGAGCTGAAGGTTCCCCTGGCCCTTCAACGACCTCCACCTCGTCATCGGCCTCCAAAACTGTAAGAGGCATCAATGTTATTTCGCAGAATAGCAACAATGCCACAATAAAAAAAATGGCGAACGACGCTAACCTTGCCCAGAGGAAAGGACAATGCGCTGAGGAGAGATCGCCTGCGGAGCTGCCATCTCCAGCAGACGATGAAATGATTGCCGGGGAGACAAATCAGCGATAGAGGCCGCCAGCCCGCGCAATTCTGAGAAAACAAAAGAGTTCAGACAACAGAAAGATTGCTAATTTAAAAATATAGAAGGTTACCTTCAACACTCCTCCCATTCTGAGACGGGGGGATGGCGGCTTCAACGGCCTCCGCCACGATCTCCGGCTCCAGCAAAGGGAGGGTAGTCCTAACCACCTCTCCTCCGGCCTCTGGGCCGCCCGCAGGAAGAGTCATTGGGGCGGCAACCCCCAATGGAGCCTCTACCAAAGGAGCAAGCGCTCCATGATCAGGAACCGCCACTGGAGGCTCTATGGCAAGAGGAATAGCATTGTCAGCCCCCTCCGCATCGAGTAAGGCTGCATCAGGAATATCAACAGGCTCTAGCTGCAACAAGCCCGTAGGAATCTCCCCCATCGCCGAAGACTCTGCACAATTCACGCAAGAATAAGGATACGTACATACAGGTGTAAAAAATCTGAAATGCTACAAAGAAGTATAAAGGCATACCAATACATAACGAAGCCTTCAATATGGCTATCTTCAAGCCGATGCTCTTTCTCAAGGAGGCATGCTCGCCGGGGTTCGAGGGTGGACTCATGGCCGTCGGTCCATAAGGAGAGCGCGTCCGCAGCATCCTCCGAGACGGCCTGCTTCAACGCCCTTTCACCCCACTCCTCCAAGGGGCCAATAAACCGCCGCCGGATCCACGAAGGATCTTCATAAAAGATTACGGCAGGATAGGGCTTCTTCGGAACCCTGACGTTCTGGGACTCATCTTGGGAACGTCTTATAGCCTCAGCCAATTGTGCGGCCTCCTCGGCAGCCGAACCCGGGAAAAGAATACCAGCGTCCGACTCTTGCACGACCAACGACTCGTCTGGAAGTATGGGCTCTGACTCCGTTAAAGAATCAAGTAGGTTGGTGGCCACCCTCTTCCGCCTCTTAGATCCAGAACTGGCTGCCGAAGACGACCGTTTCTTTCCCCGTGGAGCCTTGGTGCGGCGGCGGCCCACGTCGCCTTCAACACCCTCATCCCTATTACCCTCGCTTGGTGCCACAACCGAGGATGACACCGCCATTGTCGATGCCACGGGGGGCAGTGCTGCCGCGGGCGGTGGTGCTGCTACTGGAGCCCGTCTACCCCGCGACCGGGTACCCAGGGGCATACCAGCTGTTGGAGTAAGGTCCACCCCCGACTCCCCCGGAATGAGCGCGGTGCCAATATCCCTCAGAGGGAAGCGGACCGGAGCTCGCGGTCGTAGCGTAGCTCCCATGGCCGGTACCTGAGGAGGGGCATCATGACCAAGAAGCACCCTTCTCTCCTCAAGAATAATTGGGTTGACTCGATGGAGATACCAACCCGTGAACGATCCCATGCATCGGGGCATGTACTCAGCTTCAAGGACCATGAAGTGGGAGCCGGTGTTCAACCTCACGAAATGATGAGCGGCATCGCGAACGGCATCAAGTGAAGGGACCGGCGCAACTATGAAAGCCTCGAAGGGAACGCCCTGGTCGTATCCAAGCTGTCGAGCGAAGCGATGCGGGTTGTACCGCATGAAAAGAGCTGCACTGTCCTGGCGGAATACCAAATAGCCTAGTCTAATTGCATACAAGTGCACGACCTCCCGGGGCCTCAAAGAAGGTACGTTGTCTTTTGACCGGTCCCAGAGTTGTTGAACTGGACCTGAAGGAGAAGACAAGACCCGATTATTAAAAACCAGCCCGCCAGCAGTAGCGTAAGGAGAAATCAATACCCGAATAGCCCCGAATTGAGTCGGGTCGGCGGCAGAAGCATCCACCAATCGCATAAGTCGTGGGAAGGGGTAGGCGTCATATAATGCGGGCCTCTGATGCATAGCGAAAGCCCCCAACACGTGCATTTCGATCCAAGACGTGAAGTAATGAAGCGAAAAGTTTACTACATCCACGCCAGGAATAGAGGTATTAGCTACAGTGTCCAACCCGTGATAAAGATGCGCCAACGCCGGGATACTGATGGCCAACCGCGTCCCTTCAGCGATACAATGAGCCGGGTAGATAACCGAGGCTCTCATAAATCAACGATGCATGGGGATGATAAACCAACTGAGCCAGACACTGACAAACCCCACGAAGAACGTCTCCTCATCCATTCCAGGAGCTGCAATGGATTCGAAAGACATCGGCGACATAATGGGAATGTAGTACTGTGGTAGATTCGATTCAGTGGTCGGCAGCTTCTTCGGACCAAACCCAAAGGGATCCTTGATGTTTGCGAACTTCGGAGCTGTCTTCGACAGGACGTCCTCGCGAAGGAAGCAGGCAATGAAGCTCTTAAAAGTAACGCCCTGCTCCTCAGATTCAGTGAACAATCGGTCCAAAATACCTAGCACCTTGATCAAGCTGGGACGCTTGTGGCGGACGGCGTTCTCGGCGGACAAGCCGTCAACCGGAGCAGCCTCGGGCTCAAAGACGTACTCGTCAGGAGGCAGCAACTCCTCATACAGTGTACCCCTGATGGGCAATCCAGAGATTTCATAAAACTCTGCCAAAGAAATCGAGACCTCATGGTCTCCTAGAATAAAAGTGTTGGTGGGGAGATTCCATTGGTTCAGGAACGCCTTAACCCACCAGACGTGCGGAGATTGATAGTGAAAGAGCGACGCATATATCGCCTGGTAAAGCCCGACCTTCTGCAGCCGCGCGCGATGGGCGGACAGGATGTAACGAGCCCAGAGGAGGTACCCCGTAGGGTGTCGAGGGGTGAGCCCTATCTTGTAGATTTGTCCCCATGGTTGGGCCTCACCGTGGCAAATACGCCGCCTCAGAATATCTATAGCCAGGATCGGATGGTTCGGGATACCGGTCGTTGAAGGCTCAAGCCGTCCCGCTGGAGTCCAATTTGGCATCTCCACAGCAAAAACCGTCCTCGGAGGGTCCATCGGCAAGAACGGGAAAGTAGGCTCTGTCGGTACTTCGCAGAGGAAACTCCGGCGACCCCGAATGATATGACTGTACCAAGTTCCCCATAGAAGTAAGCTGGTGCAGTTCGGGTCATGAGCCCGGATTATCGCCATCGCTTCCTCGTCGGATGGTGATTGAGAAAAAGCGGCCTCTGAGCGAGTGAAGGGAAAGCACGAAACAGAAGCCATTGCACCTGAAATAAAGTAAAGGAAAACTGTCAAAAGCGAAGCCAGCAATATATATATATATATATGAGCATAAATATATATGTGAAGACAGTTGAAGAAAGCGACAGCAGACTCTTTTTATGGGACCGTTGGCTACAAAAAACACATGGGCCCCACAGAATCAGGTTGACGACTCGTTAATAATGAGGCCAAGCAATCATAATAAGACAAAGGGGATATCCTCATTAAATATGCAGTAGGTTTGAAGTGGCCCTACATATCCCCCTAGAAGACAAATCTACCTTGGACTCTACAACAAATCAAACAGGATCAAGGGAATTAAATTCCCACAGAAGACATTATTGCAAGCTTCTTCTTCATTGATTACAGAAGGACAACCTAGGGCAAGGAAACCCTAAGAAGCCTCTATGGGAAGAACTTAGTTCTTCATAGGAATTAAATTCCTTTTGAAAAAGGGAATTAAATTCCCAGAAACATTTTTTCTGTGGACGGAGTTAAACTCCATGGATTTGAACTGTCACCATCATTTCCCTAAAGATCATATGAAACCTAAGAGATCTACTGTTCGAAGATTAAGTGGTTTTCTGTTTTTTGTAGATGAACTTGAAGAAAATGGGTTCGTGTTAAAAGGGTGAAACCCTTGATCCAGAGAATGTTATGCATGAAAAGTTCTTCGTTCGCTCAAGGTGATTACCTGAGGTAAAGGAATTGATCAACAGAGTTAAACTCTGCAAAAAAATTTGAGGCAGAAAACTAAGCTCTGGAAACGAGAATTAAATTCTCAAAATGAAAAGTTGCAAGGAAGAAGATAAGAAAAAGTGGAGGCGCTTCTGAAGTGACCCCTATATATATAGGATGTGATGGAGACGCTTCATCTCCCCGATTCCCTAGATGGATCCAACGGTCACAAAAGAGACAGCGTTGCACTCACGTGCAGACACGTGAGAACAACACTGTGGGGGCATTTGTTCCCTGATTAAAAATCAGGAAATGACTCAGAAGAGGCATCACGTGCTCACACGTGACCAATGGTCACGTGTTGGCACGTGACGTTTAAAGCAGCGGCATAAAGCTCATTCAAGAAAAAGCTCCAGAAAAGGTCACGTGCTCACACGTGACCAGTGGTCACGTGTTGGCACATGACGGCTAAACAGCGGCCTGAGAACAGAGCGCAGAAGAAGAGAAGCCCATTCCAGGTGTCACGTGCCTACACGTGACCAGGGGTCACGTGCCTACACGTGGCCATACGCGACCGGCTTTAAAAGCCTTATTCTTTAACAGAATTAAATTATGAGAGGAGATCATTCAAATCTTTCCAAAATAGAGAAGGATTATTTGGAACCGTTGGATTAAAAATCTAAAGGTGATTAAATATCACCAATTTATGGAAAAATCTTGAACTTGGAAAGATTTCCCCCCTAAATCTAACCGAGATAACAAAGGGATATCTTTGGATTTAAAATCCAATGGTGAATAAAATTCACTTAACAATCTAAAGGCCCAGATTAATGATAAATAGAAATCAAATCTCTCAACGTATAAATCAAATCTCTCAATGAGAGATTTACTAAGTAGATTGATTCTCTTCCTTCTCCTATAAATAGGAGCCAAGAAAAGAAGAGAAAGACCCCATTTCGAAGACCTTTTCTAAAAACTTTTTTCTGAAACCTTGAGACCTTTGGATCTTTTTCTGATATATATATATATAGAGAGAGAGCCTTTGATTCTCTGCAAAAAGGAAAACCTTAGGTAAGAAAAGAAGAGGGGGGCTTCAAAGGAGAATTTAATTCTCAAAAGAGTTTAACTCTTAAAAAAAAGAACTTAGTTCTTTCTCTGGTTGAGGATCTGCAAAGTGCACATCTCCCCATGAATTGAGAGTTTAATTCTCATTGGGTTGAGATCCTGCCATGCAGATCTAAAACACAGAGGAGGAACTGAGTTTAGAGAATTTAATTCTCACAAAATGATAGGAATTCAATTCCTTTGAGATAAAGTTAGGGTTTAACCCTATGTTATAGGAATTTAATTCCTTCAAAATGAACAGAACTAGGGTTTAACCCTAACTGAGAATATAATTCTCTCAAACTCACAGGAATTTAATTCCTTTAAGAAAAGAAACTAGGGTTTAACCCTATTAAGAATATAATTCTTCAGAAGAAAACAGGAATTTAATTCGTCTAAAGTTTAGGGTTTAACCCTAAGAACAGAACTTTAAAGCATGCAGAGTCACGTGCTACCACGTGACCCCTGGAAAGACCCACAGAATAGAACTCTGAAGTAGACACCTCACGTGTTACCACGTGACTCCTGCGAAGATATATAAAAGAGAGCTTTGAGGCAACGCCCCACGTGCCCCACGTGACCTCCGAAGCACATAAAGAAAAAGCAAAATAAACCGAGACTCTGGGGCGCCCTCACGTGTCACCGCGTGACCCCTAACGAGTATTCTAATAAACCAGAGCATGAGCTCCCATCACGTGCCCGCACGTGATGGCTTTCAGGACTAAAAGTGTTAAACACTTATCTATAGAACAAAATAAAGGGAAGCAGGGCGCTCTCACGTGTGACCACGTGACCCCTCTTGCCTTAGTGTTCAACACTAAATTGAAACCTCTGTATCCAGTGTTTAACACTGATTCTTCTTAGTGTTTAACACTAATTTGGAAAACTCTATTTGCCGTGTTTAACACTGATTTTCTTAGTGTTTAACACTAATTTGGATCTGCTTAGTGTTTAACACTAATTTGAAAACTCTGTTCCCAGTGTTCAACACTGATTATCTTTTAGTGTTTAACACTAACTTGTCAATCTTATTCCCAGTGTTCAACACTGTTGGTCTCTAGTGTTTAACACCAGCCTTAGCCCAATTGGCTAAGTTTCCAGAGGCAAAGCCTCTCCTTCAATGAATCAACAGAGGGCCAATATCCCAAACATAATTGGACTTAGCCCAAGATGGCCATAAGTCCTCAATTCAAATTCAACTGGGCCAATGGGCTCATAATATAATAATTGATCTTAGTTTCCAAATTGGACTACAGATCACTTAATCTACCTTGGTGTAAGGGTACATCTCTTCACTCCTTTGATACTTGTCGTTGTAATTCCTCAACGTCTTCAAAGAGGTGATGGGTCCCTATAACCACATACATTGATACGGACTATGGGGTCCTTAAACTCATGGACTACGACGTCCTTAACCTTGACCGTAATGTCTTAAAACTAACATCGGACTGTGGAGTCCTTAAATCCACGGACTACGATGTCCTTAACCTTGACCGTGATGTCTTAAAACTAACATCGGACTGTGGAGTCCTTAAATCCACGGACTACGACGTCCTTAACCTTGACCGTGATGTCTTAAAACTAACATCGGACTGTGGAGTCCTTAAATACACGGACTACGACGTCCTTAATCTTGACCGCAACGTCTTAAAACTAACAATGGACCGCAATGTCCTTAAACTACCTATTGACCGCAATGTCACTAAACTAAACAACAGGGCTCCACTAATTGCTCTCTTGTCGGATCTAAATGATCCCGTTAAGTTGATCTTAGTCTCAAACTGAACTAACGTATCCTTAACAAACGTTTAAGTCGATCTTAGTCTCAAATGAGACTAACGTATCCTTAAACACAACCCCCCCAAACCCAAATCTAAGAAAGATACGGATTTGGACTAGTCCACGCCCTACGGGCGACGACATAACTCAGTCTCCGTATACAATCCACGGGCAACCAAACACAAAACAAACACCCACGACACGAAGTGACCATCTGGAGAAGGAGAAAGTTGTTACCGCGATGCGGTAGCGTAATTAACTGCAGGGGCTTGCGCCTGCAGGGAAGAGCGTCCCCACAATCAAAACCCCCTCAAGCGAGGGGGAATCTGACGAAGTCTGCTACATCGGACGCATCCGTTTAAACCTTCGATACATGGTGCCATAAATCAACTTGGCATCTTCGGAGAGTTAGACGGATAGCACCAATTAGCATCTGCCCCGAATCTCAGGCAAGATGTCTGTCGCGCCGTCATTTCGGAAGGGAATAGAGTATAGCGCAATATCAACCCCCAATACCGGGAGAGACGAAACCCCTCCTATCGCTCATTGCCTCCATGTGACTCGGGACTGTACCCAAAATCCACCAGTTTGCACGTCTCCTTTGAGCGTGGTAGGGAGGAAATCAAAGCACGGTGGGAGCCACACAAGACTCTATGACGATCTCGGGTCTACAGACTAACCTGTACCAGTGACACTAGAGGACTGCTATCTGACGATAGGTATGCTACCAACTAGGAGTCCTCGGCGAGTCCTATTCGGTGTACCCATTCTCCATTGAGCACATGTGTACAATCTTTGATGTTATACACCAATAGTTGTGGGATCAACCATCGCCCCCATATAGGGTCAAGAAACTTACACACTAATCTACTCTGGATT
The DNA here is from genome assembly GCA_030015575.1 of Agapanthus africanus. Classification (NCBI taxonomy): domain Eukaryota; kingdom Viridiplantae; phylum Streptophyta; class Magnoliopsida; order Asparagales; family Amaryllidaceae; genus Agapanthus; species Agapanthus africanus. The sequence continues at coordinate 141,645,749 of JASDDO010000008.1, forward strand.
ATCGATGCCTTGTCTCGATATCCCCTCGACTAGGAACTGTTAAAGGATGTACTTTTGGACCACCCTAGCCCACTAGTATGATCTCATCATAATCCTGGTAGTCAAGTACATATCCTAAGGGTTTTATCAACATGTAAGAGAAAGACAGTATAAGAATACCAGTCCATATGTTAAGATAAAGAGTAACCAGATAGCATATTATCATATCGAGCAAGAAAGTCCTTTATATATATGTCTAAGCATGCACTATAATGTACATCAATGTACAATAATGGCCTTTAGGGCATACATATTCCTAACAATCTCCCACTTGCACTAAGGCCATGTGTTGTAGTATCTCATACCCAACATCCCAAAAAGTCTCTCAAACTGCATCTGGGGGAGGGCCTTCGTGAGTGGATCCGCTACGTTGTCCTTCGTGTCAACTTTCCTGACCTCAATCTCCCGGCGATCTACTATCTCCCTGATCAGGTGATATCGCCTAAGAATATGTCTGGATCGCTGATGGGACTGGGGTTCCTTGGCCAAACCCACGGCTCCTTTGTTATCACAATACACAGGTATTGGATTCACAATGGATGGATTGGCTATGAACTTCTTCATCCAGACAGCCTCTTTGGCAGCATCGTTGGCAGCAATGTATTCAGCCCCCATCGTCGAGTCTGCTACGGTGACTTGCTTGAAACTCTTCCAACACACCGCCCCTCCGTTGAGGGTAAAGACAAAACCCGAGACCAACTTACTGTCGTCCTTATCACTCTGGAAGCTCGAATCGGTAAAGGACTCCACCTGGAGTTCACCGTTACCATACACCAAGAACATTTCTTTAGTCCTTCTCAAGTACTTAATAATGTTCTTCACAGCCGTCCAGTGTTTCTCCCAAGTATCTGATACCTGCTCACTACACCTAGTGAGTAAGCTACATCCGGTCTGGTACATAATATCGCAAACATGATTGACCCGACTGCCGAAGCATAGGTCATCCCTTGCATGCGAGCCCTCTCCAAATCAGTCTTGGGAGACATCTCTTTGGAGAGAGTGATTCCTGAGCAAGCGGGTAAATTACCTCGCTTGGAATCTTCCATACTAAACCTCTTTAGTATGGTTTTTATATACCTGAATTGGGACAATCCCAACATCCGTTTAGATCTATCTCTATAGATCTTTATCCCCAGGATATAGGAGGTATCGCCTAGATCTTTAATGGAGAACTTATGTGATAAGAAGAGCTTGACCGAGTGTAGCATAGGAATATCGTTTCCTATCAAGAGTATGTCATCCACGTACAATACGAGGAAGACCACCTTACTCTCTACAGCCTTCTTATATATACAAGGTTCATCTACATTTTTTATAAAGTCAAACTCTTTGACAGCTTCATCCAAACAGATGTTCCAGCTCCGCGATGCCTGCTTCAATCCGTAGATAGATTTAAGCAGCTTGCATACCTTTCCGCTGCTCCCACTGTCTACGAAGCCCTCTGGTTGTGTCATGTACACGCTCTCTTCTAAATCACCATTTAGAAAAGCAGTCTTGACATCCATCTGCCAGATTTCGTAATCATGGTATGCAGCAATGGCAAGTAGGATCCTGATGGACTTAAGCATAGCGACAGGAGAAAATGTTTCATCACGGTCCACACCTGGTCGTTGACGAAAAACTTTTGCAACAAGTCTAATTTTGAAAGTCTCAACTTTTCCATCTACACCAATTATATTTCTCAAAGATCCACTTGTTCCCGATGGGTTTTACCCCTTCAAGAGCAACATCCAAAGTCCATACTTTATTAGTGTACATAGATTCCATCTCAGATAGCATAGCATCCAGCCATTTCAAAGAGTCACCACTCGTGATGGCCTGCTCGAAACTAGTCGGGTCATCGTCTTCCATGATGCAATCCTCGCTCCCACCGTCTACGAGAAAACTGTAGTATCTCTCAGGTGGATGAGGAACCCTACTAGATCTGCGGAGTGGCTGGGATTCGTTGGGTACTATTGGATCCTCCGGTTCCACCAAATCATCAGTTGTAGTTTATGCTGCTGGAACTTCTTCCAGTTCTACCTCATTGCCACTAATTTCTTTAACAAGAAATTCCTTTTCTAAAAAAGTGGCATGTCGAGAAACAAACACCTTTTGTTCCTCGGAGTGGTAGAAGATATACCCTCGCGAATTTTTTGGATATCTTATAAATTTGCACAAAACTGACCTTGCCTCGAACTTGTCCGGATTTTGTGTTTTCATATAAGCCGGACAACCCCATATCTTAACATAATTAAGGTATGATCTCTTTCCTTTCCATATCTCATATGGAGTGGTAGGCACGGATTTAGTGGAAACCATATTCAAGAGGTCTGCAGCTGTCTCAAGCGCATATTCCCAAAAAGAAATAGGTAACTCAGCAGTACTCATCATAAAGCACACCATATCTAATAGGATGCGATTTTTCCGCTCCGATACACCGTTGTGCTGTGGTGTATATGAAGGAGTAAGCTGAGAGAGAATCCCATTTTCTTTTAGATAATCACGGAATTCCGTGCTCAAGTATTCTCCTTCTTGATCAGATCGTAGGATTTTAATACTTCTACCGTCTGGTTTTCAACTTCATGCTTATATTTCTTGAATTTCTCAAAAGCTTCAGACTTGTGTTTTATCAAGAACACATATCCGAACCTTGAGAGATCATAGGTGAATGTAATAAAGTACGAGAAACCATTCCTGGCATGTGTAGACATAGGACTGCATACATCACTATGTATCAGTCCCAAGAGTTCTGTAGCTCTTTCTCCGTGTCCAGTAAACGGAGTTTTGGTCATCTTGCCTTTAAAACATGACTGGCAACTTTCATAAGATGAAAATTCGAACGGATGCAAATATCCATCTTTATGCAACTTAGCTAGCCTTGTCGCATTGATATGACCTAGTCTACAGTGCCACAAGAAGGCTTCGTTCATTTCTGAACTTTTCTTCTTGTGTGTGTTCTGTACGTTTAGAACCGTGGTTTGATTCAGAACGTATATAGCCTTAAATAACGTACCAAACCCAATCAACACTTGATTCTGGAAAATGTTCATAACATTATCCTCTAATGTGAAATTATATCCTTCTTTAGATGGCAAAGAAACCGATATAATATTACACATCATTTTTGGTACGTAATAACTGTTGGAGATAGTGCCCTCAGAGTCAATTATTGGATCACAGGCACGTGATTGCAATGATTGAGGGGAGGACCTGTCCAAGTAGGACAGTCTTACTCAAGATGATAGTATGCTATCTGGTTTACCTTTATCATCGTGTACTGCTTTAGGTGACCTTACAGGTCACTATTGCACGTTGATAGAGCCCCTAGGATTCTTGCTTGACTACCGGCAGTATGAGGGCGATCATATACGTGGGAGCTGGTAGTCTATAAGCACATCCTTAAATGGTCCCTAGTCGTGGGAGTTTCGAGACAGGGCATCGATACTCCAGAGTAGACTAGTGTATACAGTCGAGACCCCGACGAGGGGCGGTGGCCGGTCTCACAAGCCACTGGTGTCAGTTGGTTCACCTAAGATGTATACAGGTGCTCATTGGGTTATGAGTACACCGGACAGGACTCGCCGGGAACCTGCTAGTTGGGTTTATACCAGACGTCAGATAGCAGTTCCCTGGTGACATGTGTACAGGTTAGTTCATCGACCTGGGATCGTCATTTGTCTCATGTGAGTTCCCACTGTGCTTTGATTACTACCCTACCATGGCTCAAAGGAGTCGTGCAAACAGGTTTTAGTTGGGTACAGTCCCGAGCCACATGGAGGCAGTGAGCGGATCTGCAGGGGTTCGTCTCTCCCGGTATTGGGGGTGAGGTCGCGCTGTGTCGAGGAGAGCCAGAACATGAAAAGTCCTTGGCCAAGGCAGGAGATTTGCTGGTAGGTATTCCAGTAGTATCTCAGGGTGTTCTGGGCTACACTCCGACACGACTTGCACCGCTTTTGGGGGTCTGAATTTTACCAACCCCCTAGGCCCGCCATGCGATGCTCATAGACGAACGGACCGGACTGTACGGATATTATCACTGACAGGCTCAGTAGGGTGTCAGGATGAGTTAACTCATCGACGTCCCATTTGGTCAATACCTGGTAGCCCGTCACGTATTGGCTTATACCTCTGACGTGCTAGTGGTTAAATCCACAGCCATTGTATTAACGAGTCTTTAGAGTCCACCACACTAGTTACTCAGGTTTCGGGCGAAATGCTGTAGAGGCCGTATGGAGATATGGCAGGGTTCGATCAGATACGTGCGGTATTGCACGGATCGTGATCGGACGGATTTTACTAGCCGGCTTTGGCTTAAGCCGGATCCTAGTATTAGATAGTGTAGTTTTGTCTCTTTGCATTTGTGTTCAGTGGGAATACAAATGCGGGCATATATTTGCAGTAGCGGGGTTTTCCTGTAATTTATTACGGGATCAGTTTTCTGAAGTTGCCAGTTTGCATTCCGTTCCGGCCAGTTTTTTCTTCATTCCTTCTCGGTCGGACTTTCTGATGGAGGGTGTTAATTGCAAGTTTGCAATTAACACTTAGTGGAGGGGTTTCTTGCATTATTGTAGCCTCTTCATGATGAGATTCCATTCTTGTCCACTTCATTATCTTTTCTTATGATGGTTTGAAAAAGAGATTGATTAGTGAGATGGGGGTGACCTTTGATAATTATCTATTCATCATTTCTCCCTTGTTAATTTATTCCATTTTTTCTCCACCATTCTAGAGGGTGGCCGGCCATATTTTTGGGAGGAGAGGGTGTGTGATTTTTGGTGAGAGAGAATTATTATGATCTCATCTTCATTCTTCTTACCACAAAAATACTACTTCACTCAAAGTTCATTTCCCTTGTTCTTTCCTCCACAATATCATGGCAACTAAACCCCAAAAGAGACAAAGTTTCTACACTATTCTATAGCATCCCTTGGACGCGTCGGCTAGCCAACTTCGCGCTCGAGTTGCCTCGGTCAAGAGGCGGGAGCCCGTAAAAGATTCCGGCTACGTGGTGCCCTTTCCGACGAGACGATGATGGACGGAGATTCCGCAGGAGATCGAAGTGGAGACGAAGACCGAAGGACACGGATCGCTTGGTATAGCATCTCTACTCTTTTTTATCTTTGCTAGTTGCTAGGTTAATGGCCCGATCCGGGTAAAAAGTGCGCGGTGGTGTCGGTTGCAAGTTTTGCAAAGTTTTTGTTTCCGCGTTTCCGGCGTCGGATCGACGGCCGGGGCGCCCCCGCGGGCTTATATTGGTATCAGAGCCACGCCATTAACCATGCCTAGCTTGCTCTAGTGTGTTTGAAACCCGATCGAACAAAAATCTCGAAAACCCGATTTTGTGTGCATGTGTTCTCTGTCGATTTTTTTCAAGCTCAAAAAATTTTTCAGGTTGTTTCAGAAACATGTACAGAAAATTCTAAGAACACGGAAAAAATTTGGTGAGCTGATTCGTTTATACGGCCGCGGAACCGCGGCAGTAACCCTACTTTGGCCGCGGTTCCGCCGCCGTATTATTGCCTCGTTGCACCATTTTTTTCCAGTGGGTCCTAGTCTGGAAAATAGGGGTTTTGGGATATTCTTTTTGGGCCCAAATTTTCTGTGAGTGCTACAGTACTGCTTGGGGCCCACTTTGATAAATTTGTTCGATCGGATATTTTAAACATGCTAGTTCACAGTATTTACATTATATCTGCGACCGTGAATGTCACTCGATCGGTAAATCCTGTCTAACTGCTATAGCCCGGTTAGACGGATTTGCAAACGTGACATTCACGTTGATGTTCTGTGTTATGCTGTGTTGTTGCGGATCGATCGTGGGGGATAGCCTGGTTGCAGTGGTAGTACAGTTTTGTTTTATATGTACATTTGAAATTGCGGGGCGAGCGTCCGACATGTGGACTGCCGTCACTGCCTGTTTGTATTATTCTTTTGGGGCACGACCAGGTTGCGGTCGATATACCCGTTGTATGTATATTTTACTTTCTGTACTAGGATTACCCCGCGGAGGGGTGCACGGATAGCCGGGTTCTAGAAGGCAACGGGCCCGCATCTCATGGCGTTGAGACGGAGGGGGCTTCACTCTAGAATTGGCGGGCTATTCGCCGCACTCGTAGGGGGTACAGGTTGACCCAGGAGGGGTGCCCAAGTTACCGGATTCCGTGAAGTGCTGGGTGGTCCATTCACGTTGCTGAAGGGGGCTGCCTCGCTTCAGGTTTTGGCAGGTAACTTGCCGCGCCCGTAGGGGTCTAGGATTTCATTGCGCAGGCTATCCACACGACCAGGGGAACGTCGGGTTTCTGCAGCGGCTCTGTGAAACCCGGGGATCCTAGATATCTGTGTTGATCTGTGTTGCTATACATTTCTGTGTTGCTGCATTTTTATCATGCCTTGAGCGAAAATTATATATTATATATATACTAGTAAATGTTGTATATGTTTTTCATCCGCGCTAGTCCAGTCCCCGCTCTGTCGTTAGTTAGCTAACCTAACGGGTGATGATGGGGCCCAGTGGCGAATGCGGATGGCATATACGTACGTCAGTATATTTTCGTTCTTTGTGGTGTGATCAATTGATGGGACTGCGTTGATTCAGATCAATGCAAGATAAACAAACCTATTCTGATGTTGTTGGAACACTTTTTCAAAAAGCTGTTATTGCAAGGGCGTTCTCTTTTGTTTTGCATCGTGGTATTCAGTTGGAATATCCTGCTCCTCAGTCGACGAGGCAAGGGCAGAGATCCCTTCACCGGGAGTGACCCCTTGGACAAAAGTGTGCATCAGGGCAATAACTTCACTATAGCCGATTACTTTTGCTTTGCATCGTGGTATTCAGTTGGAATATCCTGCACCTCATTCTACGGGAAAAGAGCCGAGATCCCTTCACCGGGAGTGACCTCTTTAGCAAAGGTTTTCGTCACTATATTTTTAAAAGCTATCCGGTTCCTTCAACGATATCAAGTTCATTACGTTAAAGGTTTTCGCCAGAAACCATTCGTAGCCCTTCGTCGTTTCAGACGGGTAGCACGTAGTATTCATGCTATGTTTGTTGACCTTCGTCAAGGCATAGTGTATGGTAGCTGCTTGTTGTCTTTCTGCTGCATAGATAGATGCGTTGGTTTGGGACAGTCGTATAGCCTTGTTGACCTTGGTCAAGGGCTTGTACGGGTGGGTTCAAATTAACCTGGATAATGACGGGTAGAACTTGACATGTGACTTATGATTTGTTGACCTTCATCAAGGTCATAAGAGCATGGGGCAAAAATCCACATCGGGAGTTTCAAAAGAACTGAAACTTGCCAGATATGCGCATACCTTCTGGAGTGTGATAGCGTGAGCGGATTCCGTCATGTTATCATGCGATGATAGTTGGATCCCGATTCCCACTGATGAGTTGGTTTACTCCTCGGGTGATCCCGGCTAATTCTTCTTTCAGGTTTGGGGAAGAATTTGACGTTACAGTGGGAGGTTTCCAGATTAGATAAAGTGATAACCATTCTGATCTAGGTTAGAGTGCACGCTGAGTGTTTCTTTTCTCTCTCTCTTTGGCAGCGACCATTGACCCGACCCCTAGACTATGACTCAGTGACCAAGTTGACCGAACCTACTTAACACTGGCTTTTGGATTGTCAGAGTTGCAAACCTCTTTACCACTCCTACTTTTACCCTTTTCTTCGAGACACCCCGTATTACTACGAACGTCCACTTCCATTGGACAAAACCATCGTATGGTTATATACGAACTCGAAGGACTTCGAGGATGGTTTCTGGTTCTGAAGAAAACGGATAGGACTATTCTGTTGTCTTTTCTTTTCACCTTCTCTCAGGTTGCGACTATTCCTTGGTTTAGGAGTAGTACACCTATTACGCAAATTGGATAGTTTTCTTCCAAAGCATAGGCTGGTGCCGACCGGTAGGGAATGAAGAAAACCAGTTAGCCTAAACGGTGTACAGAAGGTATTAAGTTAAGACAAAGTAAGGGATTAGTAAGAGGGCAAAGTAAAGTGCGACTACTATTCACGACCAAACCAAGTATTTCTTCGCCAATCCTAAATCACCTTTGTATTTCTCCAGGACACTCCGTATCACTACGAAGATCCCAGTTTATTGGATAATCCATCGTATGGTTATATACGAACTCGAAAGGAACTTGTTCCAGTTCGGGGATGGATCCTGGTTCAGGAGAAATAGGGATAAAGTACATTCAGGTGTCTTTTATCTTCACCTTCTCTCGCGTTGCGAGTGCTCCTAGGATTAGGACAGTACACCCTTTATGCTTATTGGATAGTCTTCTTCCAAACCATAGGCTGGTGCCGAACGGTAGGGAAAGAAGAAAACCATTTGGCTTAAAGGGGTGTACAGAAGGTAATGACTAAAGACATATAAAGGGATTTGGAGAAGTGGCAAAGAATTATACGGTTATAGTTGTGAACTCGGATAATGGAAGTGGCATTACTAGGAATACCAGGATACCCCATCGAAACATTTCAATGTTTCAGGTTCACTGTGTACTGTTAATAGAAAACTGATTTCCCGATTAGACACTTGCTCCAGGGTATGTATTTACCAGGTATGACTCTCACATCTGTATGGTTTTACAGATGATGAGTGGGAGTAAGTTATTGGGAATTAGGTGACTATCCTCATTATATCGGGATTCGTTGGAATTGGTGATATTTGAGGAAGCCACCTGGGTTGTTTGCCGGTCGGCAAATATTTGGTTTTGAATATCCGTTGTTATGCACCAATTTCAAATTGATATATCTGTACGTCTATTTTTATAGAGTGAGATATACTTTTTGAAATTATGTCTTTGACATTTACCTATATCAGTGGATGGTTAGGTAAGGAGCATTGAACAACGGTGTAATTCTTCTTAACCATAAGTACAGTTTTCAACCTACGACACACAGTGATTGAGTCACTAGACTCAGGGGACTTATACAGAGTATTGTATATTGTCCAGTATCCATGAGGACAGAGGGGTTGGTCCTCGTACTGTATTATGTTTACTTATGACTTCTCTAGTTCTTAGACAGGTGTTTCGTAGAAACACAGGGTCGAAGTTTTGAGAAGTTATAGGTATAAGAATAAAGTAGAGAACCAGGTATTGCAAGTATCGGGATTCTTCAAGGTGATCGAAGATGTAGATACTTGTATATGGTATTCAGTTGATAGTAATGGTTAAGAGAACTTGCTTCTCTTTCAGGTTACTCATAATTGGAAGCATTCCTAAGTTGAGTAACGCTGATCGGCCTCCTTCCATTTAGTTGACATGCACTGGAGATAGCTGCATGATTTGAATCTGGTTCAATTAAATCAGTGCCTCTGTTTCTATATTGGATATAGAACAGTTCATATCTTGACATTGTTAAGATACGGGGAGTTGTCCGGCTTATGCTTAAAACCAGACTCTGGATAACTCAAGGCATGTTTCTGTAATGGCTGCTTGTGGGTTGACCCGGGCTATGCAGAGGGTTGATATTCTACCATCTGGAAGATCAATAGCGATATTGTTCTTGACTAGCCACAGTTTTAATAAAATGGATTTTTCAAAAAACAGTTGTGGGAGTATGGTAGAACTGGAAGTGATTCCAGAACCGCAAACGATTACTGAAGATTTGATAAAAACCTAAAGATTCATTCTGGTTTGACATTCCATTGGCCACTCCGCAGATAAGGTGGGTAACCTCAGGCACCCGAGAGGTACTTCGGTATGCTCAAGGACGGTGGCAGAGAGGTTCTTGTTTACCCAGACTTGCCATTACTGTTGTTCCAGACTGTGAGACCCGGCAGGAGAATGAGTATAGCGTCGTTCTAAACTAGCTTTAGAAGTGCACGTCTATATGACTCTGCCAGAGGGTTGTCGTAGTCAGTGGGAGCAGCGGAAGCATTGGTGGACATCAGGCTTATGTCTATTTATAGACTAAAGCAGATATAGCGGAGATAGATCATCTATTTCTGATATGACAGCCATAGGTTTGACTTCATCAGAATAGGGGATGGATCTGTTGAGAAGGTAGTAGGGTGTGATGTCCTGGTATTTGATGACATACACATAGTAGGAAGTGATATTCCTATACTACGATCGGTTATACTTTGGTCGTCACACAGTAGTTTCTCCTCATAGGACTTGGATCTTACATCAGACATTCTGGTAACTAGATCTATGGTTTTAGATCTAGATTTGGGTGGTTTCCTAATCTGGGTACTTTGACCGTATTGTATGAGTATTTAGAATGGACGACTCCTGGCACGGTAGTATACCTGCAGGTGATGGAGTCACCCTCTCTAAAGGTGTCTTACAGACTAAAGGGGAGAGGGATATGCATGATTGGCAGATCACTTGCTTAGGCAATTGAGTCAATCATGAGATGTCAAGTACCACACCAGATGTTGTTCTTGCAGTAGGTGCAATAAGTTGATATTGATCCAATCCTGGGGAAACATTGGGAAGCAGTTTTAGGACATAAGTGGATGTTCTAGGGATATGATAACGGCAGCCTCCTTTGGGAGACGGTTATCATTCCAGGCTTCCAAGGTGACTTGGATGGCAGAGTGGCTGTCAGAGTTATAGTTTTCCTTCTGACGAGGGGCAGTATTTTGGACAGGTGGTCCAGGTGGATACTGAGGGAAGGCATGGCGCAGGATACTGATTAAGTTTAGTTGACGATACAGTCTAAGAAGTTTGGATTTGGAGTTCATTTATGAGCTAGGTCCCATCAGACATCCAGACACATTCTAAGACAGGTATTGCTCATTTCGGGAGATGGTTTTCTCCGTGAACTTGAGATAGAGAAAGACATAGAAAGAAACTTCAGAGCGGATCCACTCACTGAGGCTATTCCTCGAACGCAACAGTTTCGCAAACGAGCTTTGTGAGACGGACTAGTAGAGGAGTTGGGTGTTCGGTATCACACGGGCTGTGAGTATGCGACATCGCAATAATTAGCCTTGAGTGCAAGTGGGAGATTGTTGGAGATAGTGCCCTCAGAGTCAATTATTGGATCACAGGCACGTGATTGCAATGATTGAGGGGAGGACCTGTCCCAGTAGGACAGTCTTACTCAAGATGATAGTATGCTATCTGGTTTACCTTTATCATCGTGTACTGCTTTAGGTGACCTTACAGGTCACTATTGCACGTTGATGGATCCCCTAGGATTCTTGCTTGACTACCGGCAGTATGAGGGCGATCATATACGTGGGAGCTGGTAGTCTATAAGCACATCCTTAAATGGTCCCTAGTTGTGGGAGTTTCGAGACAGGGCATCGATACTCCAGAGTAGACTAGTGTATACAGTTGAGACCCCGACGAGGGGCGGTGGCCGGTCTCACAAGCCACTGGTGTCAGTTGGTTCACCTAAGATGTATACAGGTGCTCATTGGGTTATGAGTACACCGGACAGGACTCGCCGGGAACCTGCTAGTTGGGTTTATACCAGACGTCAGATAGCAGTTCCCTGGTGACATGTGTACAGGTTAGTTCATCGACCTGGGATCGTCATTTGTCTCGTGTGAGTTCCCACTGTGCTTTGATTACTACCCTACCACGGCTCAAAGGAGTCGTGCAAACAGGTTTTAGTTGGGTACAGTCCCGAGCCACATGGAGGCAATGAGCGGATCTGCAGGGGTTCGTTTCTCCCGGTATTGGGGGTGAGGTCGCGCTGTGTCGAGGAGAGCCAGAACATGAAAAGTCCTTGGCCAAGGCAGGAGATTTGCTGGTAGGTATTCCAGTAGTATCTCAGGATGTTCTGGGCTACACTCCGACACGACTTGTACCGCTTTTGGGGGTCTGACTTTTACCAACCCCCTAGGCCCGCCATGCGATGCTCATAGATGAATGGACCGGACTGTACGGATATTGTCACTGACAGGCTCAGTAGGGTGTCAGGATGAGTTCACTCATCGATGTCCCTTTTGGTCAATACCTGGAAGCCCGTCACGTATTGGCTTATACCTCTGACGTGCTAGTGGTTAAATCCACAGCCATTGTATTGACGAGTCTTTAGAGTCCACCACACTCAGTTACTCAGGTTTCGGGCGAAACGCTGTAGAGGCCGTATGGAGATATGGCAGGGTTCAATCAGATACGTGCGGTATTGCACGGATCGTGATCGGACGGATTTTACTAGCCGGCTTTGGCTTAAGCCGGATCCTAGTATTAGATAGTGTAGTTTTGTCTCTTTGCATTTGTGTTCAGTGGGAATACAAATGCAAGCATATATTTGCAGTAGCGGGGTTTTCCTGTAATTTATTACAGGATCAGTTTTCTGAAGTTGCCAGTTTGCATTCCGTTCCGGCCAGTTTTCCTTCATTCCTTCTCGGTCGGACTTTCTGATGGAGGGTGTTAATTGCAAGTTTGCAATTAACACTTAGTGGAGGGGTTTCTTGCATTATTGTAGCCTCTTCATGATGAAATTCCATTCTTGTCCACTTCATTATCTTTTCTTGTGATGGTTTGAAAAAGAGATTGATTAGTGAGATGAGGGTGACCTTTGATAATTATCTATTCATCATTTCTCCCTTGCTAATTTATTCCATTTTTTCTCCACCATTCTAGAGGGTGGCCGGCCATATTTTTGGGAGGAGAGGGTGTGTGATTTTTGGTGAGAGAGAATTATTATGATCTCATCTTCATTCTTCTTACCACAAAAATACTACTTCACTCAAAGTTCATTTCCCTTGTTCTTTCCTCCACAATATCATGGCAACTAAACCCCAAAAGAGACAAAGTTTCTACACTATTCTATAGCATCCCTTGGACGCGTCGGCTAGCCAACTTCGCGCTCGAGTTGCCTCGGTCAAGTGGCGGGAGCCCGTAAAAGATTCCGGCTACGTGGTTCCCTTTCCGACGAGACGATGATGGACGGAGATTCCGCAGGAGATCGGAGTGGAGACGAAGACCGAAGGACACGGATCGCTAGGTATAGCATCTCTACTCTTTTCTATCTTTGCTAGTTGCTAGGTTAATGGCCTGATCCGGGTGAAAAGTGCGCGGTGGTGCCGGTTGCAAGTTTTGCAAAGTTTTTGTTTCCGCGTTTCCGGCGTCGGATCGACGGCCGGGACGCCCCCGCGGGCTTACAATAACAACCGTTCAGAACCAATGTATTACCAGTTGGTAATATAAGGTGATATTCGCCAACTGCCTTGGCTGCAACAATTGCATCATTCTCTACTGTTAGAAATTTATCACCCTTTCTCAGTTCTCTTCCTCTCTTTAGCCCATGTAACAAATTACATACATGGGATCCCGATCCGGTATCCAATACCCAGGACGTAGAACAAACTGAGAAACAGTTCTCGGTAACGAACACACCCGAAGAAGGTGCATCAACATAATGTTTCTTCGTTTGGGTGGCGTGGGAATCTAGATATTCCCCTATTCCCTACACAGACTTATGACAATTATAAGATACAGCGGAACCTAGCCCAGTATAATAAGTTGGTTCGGCCAATACATCCATATTATTATCTTGATTAAGGCGTGTCATTGGTCGCTACCAGGAGAAAGAGAAGGATAATCACTTTGCGTGCCCTCTTTGCAAGATTAGATTGGTTATTATTTTATCTAATCAGGATGGCTCCTACCGTTTTTATCAAATCTTCCTTCAAACCCTAAAAGGTAAGATTAGCCAGGATTAATTACATTCTACAAGTTCGCTAATCGGTCAGCCAGACAAGTGTCGGTACTCCGAGGGAGGTTCCCCGTGCTTTCGCACGGACCTAATTAAAATAAACCTCGTTTCCCTAGAGGCATAACCCCATTGACAACTTTTTAGACATCTACTGGATTAGTTAATTGTAAAGTGCAAAACTCTCTCAGGAGTAACTCTTACTCGCAGTGGGTATCGGGATCCAACTATCATATAGAAGGTATGAAATCTCATTGCAAATTTCAACACTTGAAATTTCCGATAATGTTTTTACCCCTAGCGTCCTATGACCTTGACGCAGGCCAAAAAATCATAGGGCGCTAGTCAAGTTCAACCCGTTCATTTCTTGATTGAATTAAACCCACCCGCACGACCCATGACGGAGGTCAACAAAGTCGCACGACTATCCTAATCCAATCGCATCACATGCTGCAGATAAGCACCAATCAGCTACCGCACACTACGTCTTGACGGAGGCCAACAAACACAGCACGAATACTAAATAGTACTTATCTGAAATGACGAAGGGCTACACCGGTTTTTAAGAAAACCATGAGCGTAATGAACTTAATATCATTGTAGAATCTAATGATTTTGAAAATGAGTGTTTTGAGGCTTTTGCTAGTTTCGCTAAAGAGGTCACTCTCGGTGAGGGGATCTCGGCTCTTTCCTCATCGAATGAGGTGCTGAATATTCATCAAGGAATACCACTATGCAAAGCAAGAACTAGAGCCACCCTTTTTGAAAATTTGATTCTACAACATCTTTAGCTTTATTTTCTTTTCATTAATCTCATTAATGAAATCCCGTCATTTAATGTTTCCTAAACATCACAGAAAAATGAAACGAAAATAGAACGTACGCTTATGCCATCTGCATTTGCCACTGGGTCCCGTCATGCATCGTTAGGTTATTTAACTACCGGTAGAGCGGGGGCTGGACTAGCGCGGGTGCAAAACATAAGCAACATTTATTATATATCATATATATAATATAACATTCGTCTCACGCAGTTATATGATCAAATCACAAAACCAAGTAGCAGAAGCAACATATGAAATATTGGATATACTAGGAGGTCCGTGTTTTAAATTCAGCCAGTAATGTAAAACACGGATTCCACAGTCGTGATGAACAGCCAAACCCACATCCCTAGACCCCCACGAGAGCGGCAAGTAACCCTACCAATTCTAGAGTTAGGAGACCCGGTGTTAACTACTTAAGATGTCTTCCACTGGACTCTAGAACCCGGTTACTTGTACTCCCTGTCTTGGGTCTATCATAATGCGGAAAAGTAAATAATATACATCAATGATGACATCATTCTCAAACGGGAAGTGCCCTAGTAAAAGAATATTACATACAGATTTTACATGAAAGAAAATGAAAAACTCTCATCTCACATAAAAAAAACTCGGCTATTCATTCACGACGATCCAATAATCATATCACCAGCAACACATAACATCTCATGTCATCAACGTAAGTAAATATGTGTATCCCGAAATTTCGTTGACATATAGCAACGAGATCGGGATACCCCGCATAGTATACTTACGGTCGCAGAAAAGAAATGGAAAACTACAATAATTAGAATCCGTATATCCTTAGATATCATAAACTCGGAATATCTCATATTCTGGATTTCATGCCTAACCTATAAACCTTATATTTTAGTCTCAAATTGAAAACACTTTTCAATTACTTTATTCGGGTAATTCAACAGGATTCCCGACTACATTATCGAATACTCGTCGGAAACTTTAGCAGATGGCCGCACCCCCTATGCTGTCGACAAAGTGCACTAAGGCGGAACGCCGTGGCCGCGAGCACCCGAGTGGGTGCTTTTGGCAACGGGGTTCTCCTACAGTCACTTGGTCGGGGCTATAGGGCGTGGCTGTCTACTAGAGTTACCCGGCGAGTGTTCGCGTACAATACGTGATTGCGGCGGAGTTTTGATCCGAATCAAAACTCCATGGCAACCGGTTAACCGAGACTAAAACACTAGATTTATAATATACTAACTAGTTTTCATAAAACTAATTAATCCTGATTCTAACAATTGTATCACATGTCATCAAAGTCTAAACGACATTAACATTTTGATCGGTTTAACAAACACCCACAAATTCCAAAGACTTCAACAACTTGAGAAGCATTAAAAATACCCAGAAAGTAATAAGTGCCAATATGGAGCATCACAAGAAAAATGATACCACAACAACCCTAGCATGCCACGGAACCGCGGCCAAACATGGTGTTTGGCTGCGCTTCCACGGCCGTTTCTTGGAGTTGGGTTCTCAAATTTCTTGAGAATCCAAATAAAGCCCTGCACGATTTTTTGGATATTTTTAATCACGAAAATTTCAACGTTTGAAAAATTTGACAGAAAGTTCACAAAAATACGGTTTCGAAAACCGATCGAACACTTTAACGTCGTAATAACCTATCCAAATGTTCTAGCTTGGCTCTGATACCATGAAAGTCTACCCTAACACCATCATGAGGTTTTAGTAGCATCGACCATACCAAATTTTAATTTTTTCTAGGTGCTGAGTTAGACTAACCAAGATACTAACTATAATATTAGGGTTTCCTATGATGATATCAAGAACTAAAGAGAAGGAAAGAGCATACAACCTTTGATGACCGTGTTATTCTCTTCTAAAGCTTTGGGTTGTAGTCTATGCGACCCCACTAGGCTCTACTTGAGAGTTTGATCGAGCTTTCTTCGATGACCTTCGTGCCGAAGATAATCCATCCGAAGACCACTAGCTTAAGCTACCTTTTCACTAATCTCTTATTAGTGAAGGAAACACGCCACACCAAAATGCTAGTTTAGTCTGGGATGGTGAAGTAGGGGATTTAAGGCTCACTAGTTTGTTCAAAACTCCATGGTTCACATCACATGTGAGGGGTTGGAGTTTTGAGCCATGAGGAAGAAGAAGATGGAAGTTAGATAGAGTGTGAGCTCAACTAAAGAGAGCAAGAATGAAAAATAATGATCAAGTCAAGTGCATGGCTCATCCTTGGCTCACTCATTCAAGCATGGATTTTTTTGCAATAATAAATTGCAACCATGTTTGAATAGTGAGTCAAGACTAATATAATAAAGATAAAGCCCATGTTTCACACCATGCTCCCATTTTCCCCTTTTATTCTATTTTGCAGAAACAGAATTTCATGCCATGCTTCATTATATATATATATATATATATATATATATATATATATATATATAACAAAATAATTAGTGGGCTAATAATATTAGTTAAGATATAATTATACCAAATATAATGTATATCACATTATTAAATCAACACTTAATTTAATAATCCGGTTATACCACATATAACCAACTAATATCATTTATCTGTATATCACATTATCAAATCAACACTTGATTCGATAATCTGGTTATATCACATATAACCTAACTGATAACAGATAACTGCCAGATTACAATACGGTATCACATACACGTATTTAATCAGGCCCACACACATATCACATATGTGCCCTACTCCATTTCGCTTGAACCAGGAAACTTCTGTGTGGGACTGTAAAGACTCGTCAATACGCCAGCAGTAGGTGATGATCACATCAGTCACCTACAAGCCGTTAGCGGTACTAGCTGGACGTAACGGCTACCTGGGTATTGAGCGATATGAAAATGAACAAGCAAGCTTGTCCATACTCTCCATGAAGCCTATCAGTAACACTACCGTACAGTTCGGTCTCTTCGTCTGATATGTCACATATCATGTCTAGGGGTGGAAATCGTCAGACCCCAGTAACTTGATAAGTCATGCCGATGTCTGGCATATAACGGTTCGAGAAACTACTGATAACTCTTATCAGTAAATCTCAGCAGCAGCCCTGGCCAGGGACTTCCAGTTATAGCCAATCGAGCATAGCGCAATATCAACCTACAATACCGGGAGAGACGAAACCCCTCCTATCACTTATCGCCTCCATGTGACTCGGGACTGTACACAAAATCCACCTGTTTGCACGTCTCTTTTGAGCGTGGTAGGGAGGAAATCAAAACACAGTGGGAGCCACACAAGACTCTATGATGATCTCGAGTCTACAGACTAACATGCACCAGTGTCACTAGAGGATTGCTATCTGACGATATGTATACTACCAACTAGGAGTCATCGGCGAGTCATGTTCGGTGTACCCATTCTCTAATGAGCACCTGTGTACAATTTTTGATGTCACACACCAATGGTTGTGAGATCAATCATCGCCCTATACAGGGTCAAGAAACGTACACACTAGTCTACTCTGGAATATCGATGCCCTGTCTCGATATCCCCTCAATTAGGAACTGTTAAAGGTTGTACTTTTAGACCACCCAGGCCCCACTAATATGATCTCATCATAATCCTGGTAGTCAAGAACATATCCTAAGGGCTTTATCAACATATAAGAGAAAGACAGTATAAGAATACCAGTTCACATGTTAAGATAAAGAGTAACCAGATAACATACTATCATGTCGAGCAAGAAAGTCCTCTATATATATGTCCAAGCATCCACTATAATATATATCAATGTACAATAATGGTCTCTAGGGCATACATATTCCTAACAGGTTTGAGTTGGGTTTTCTTCAGAGTTCAATATAGGGTTTAAATTTCATGCATATGTCTCTCACTATCCATTAAAGTTTTCCTCTTTTTATCAGGTTCACTACGAAGTTTCGTTCTTTTTGTTGCTGCTCCTTGGGTTGTTCTTTGAATTCAACAAAGGCCCAAAATTATCTCTTTGTATAATTCTTCAGTAGCGAAACCTCAAAATTATATCATTGCTCTTTATAGAAGATTGATTACCTGTGCATTTAAGATGAATTCAATGTCTGCTAGTGGATTGACTAATCACTTGTCTGTAACTTCTAAGCAGTTGTCTGTAGGTTCTAATAACTTGCCTGTAATTTCTAACAAGCTGAATATAACTTTTAACCAGCTACATGTAACTTCTAATAAATTGTTCTTGTTCATTTTTCTTTGTTTTGGTTCAATTTTCTGTAAGTCTACGGTAGCGCCCCGGCCGTCATTCTGACGCCAAACGCGGAACAAAAACTTTTATAACTGGCACTATTGCATACTATAACCCGGATCTTGTCATTAACGCTAAACTAACAAGCTGTAAAGAGGTAGAAAAGCTATACCGATCGATCCGAGTCCTTCGGTCTTTAGCCATCATCCCACGCTCCTCGCGGAAACTCCGATCTCCTGTCTCCTCGTCGAGGTGGCACCACGTCAATGGATCTTTAAACGGGCTCTCGCCTCTATACCGAGGCAACTCCGTCATCAAGTCTGCTAAAAGAGATGACCAAGATGAAGTAGAGAATGAGTAGAATACTTTGTCTCAAACACCCTAGGGTTCTCATCACATGAGAGGGATAGGGTGGAGGTAGAAGAAGATGCAAAGAGTTGGAAATGGTGAACTCAATAAAACTCAAGAGAACAAAAATAACCAAGCACCAAAATGAGCCTTGGCTGTCCAAATAATGAGTGTTGATAATATAAGGCTTTTGTGCTTTTAAAACAAAGAAAAGATCTCCACAAAATATCTCCACAAAGCCTTCATAATATCCTACCCAAAACAAACACCATTAACTCTTTAATGACTCACTAGATGACTCATTACATGAGTCATTAGTGAACATTCTAGAATTAATGAGTCACAAAGAATGAGTCACCCTTTCCAAAACTAATAATCATTTAAACCAAAATGATTAATCCAAAAAGAAATGCATCTTCTAAAATATTCTCGTAACGGATTACGAAAATACCCCTCACCTGTATATACATACCTGTATCCGTATTCCGACCGAATACGAATACGAGAGACTAAAATATTCCGACTCAGTATAATACTTGGATCCGGCTTAAACCAAAGCCCACCAGTATTACCTGTCCGAAATATGACACGTGCACAAGTGCACGTGCATTTTCGAACCCTGCCATAAAACCAAACGACCTCTACAACGTTTCGCCCGAACTTGGGAAACTATCTGTGGGGGACTCTAATGACTCATCAGTACCCTGGCAGTGGGTTTAACCACAAGCACGTCAGCGGCACTAGTTGTGCGTAACGGCTGCCCATGTACTGACCGAAAGGGAAGCCTGATGAGCGAACTCATCCTGGAACCCTACTGAGCCTATCAGTGACAATATACATACAGTCCGGTCCGTTCGTCTATGAGTATCGCATAACGGGCCTAGGGGGCTGGTAACGTCAGACCCCCAATAGCGATATAAGTCGTGTCGGAGAGTAGCCCTGAACACCCTGAGAAACTACTGGAATACTTACCAGTAATTCTCACCTGCCTTGGCCAAGGACTTAGTGTAATGGCTCTCCTAGACACAGCGCGATCTCACCCCCAATACCGGGAGAGACGAATCCCCTACCGATCTGCTCACTTGCATCCATGTGGCTCGGGACTGTACCCAAAAAAACCTGTTTACACGACTCCTTTGAGCCGTGGTAGGGTAGAAATCAAAGCACAGCGGGAACTCACACGAGACAAATGACGACCTCGGGTCGATGAACTAACCTGTACACATGTCACCATGGAACTGCTATCTGACGCTAGGTATAAATACCAACTAGCAGGTTCCCGGCGAGTCCTGTCCGGTGTACTCATAACCCAATGAGCACATGTATACATTTTAAGTGATCCAACTGACACCGGTGGCTTGTGAGACCGGCCACCGCCCCTCGTCGGGGTCTCGACTATATACACTAGTCTACTCCGGAGTATCGATGCCCTGTCTCGAAACTCCCACGACTAGGGACCACTTTTAAGGATGTGCTTATCGACTACCCAACTCTCACGTATATGATCGCCATCATACTGTTGGTAGTCAAGCAGGATCCTAAGGGCTCTATCAACGTGTAATAGTGATCATGTCACCTAAAGCTGTACACGACTGATAAAGGCAAACCAGATAGCATACTATCATCTCGAGTAAGACTGTCCAACCGGTATAGGTCCTCCCTCAATCATTCATGTACCTGCGATCTAATAATTGACTTTGAGGGCACTATATCCAACAATCTCCCACTTTCACTTAAGGCTAATTATTGCGATGTCGCATACTCACAGCCCGTATGATACCGAACACCCAACTCCTCTACTAATCAGTTTCACAAAGCTCGTTTGTAAAACTCTTGTGTTCGAGAAATAGCCTCAATGAGTGGATCTGCCATGATGTTTCTTTCTATGTCTCTCTTAATCTCAAGTTCGCGGAGAAAACCATCTCCCGAATCGAGTAATACCTGTCTTAGAATATGTCTGGATATCTGATGGGACCTAGTTCATAAATGAACTCCAAATCCAAACTTCTTAGACTGTATCGTCAACTGAACCTAATCAGTATCCAGCACCATGCCTCCCACAGTATCCTCTTGGACCACCTGTCCATAATACTGCCCCCTTCGTCAGAGGAAAAACTATAACTCTGACAATCACTCTGTCATCCATGTCACCTTTGAAGCCTGGAATGATAACCGTCTCCCGAAGGAGGCTGCCGTTATCAAATCCCTAGAACATTCACTTATGTTCTAAAACTGCTTCCTTATGTTTCTTCAGGATTGGATTAATATAAACTTATCGCATCTAGTGCAAAAACAACATCTGATGTGGCACTTGACATCTCACGATTGACTCAATTGCCTAAGCAAGTGATATGCCAATCATGCACATCTCTCTCCCCTTTAGTCTGTAAGACACCTTTAGAGAGAGAGACTCCATCACCTGCAGTTACATCACCATGCCAGGAGTCGTCCATTCTAAAATACTATTAGAATACTGTCAAGGTATCCACATTGGGAAACTACCCAAATCTAGATCTAAAACCATAGATCTAGTAACCAGAATGTCAGATATTATATCCATATCCTTTGTGGAGAAACAATTGTGTGACAACCACCGTATAACCGATCGTAGTATAGAAATTTTACTTCCTACTCTGTGTATGTCATCCAAATACCAGGACATCACACCCTACTAACTTCTTAAAAGATCCATCCCCTATTCTGATGAAGTCAAACCCATGACTGTCACATCAAAAATAGATGATCTATCTCCGCTATATCTACTCTAGTCTATAAATAGACATAAGCTACTTACCCACTATGCTTCCGCTGCTCCCACTGACCACAACAACCCTCTGGCAGAATAATATATACGTGCACTTCTAAAGCTAGTTTAGAACGACGCTATACTTAACCTCCTGTCGGGTCTCATAGCCTGGAACAACAGTAGTGTCAAGTCTGGGTAAACAAGAACCTCCCTGTCACCGTCCTTGAGGCTACCGGAGTACCTCTCGGGTGCCTGAGGTTACCCACCATATCTGCGAAGTGGCTAATGGAATGTCAAACCTGACTGAATGTTTAGGTCCTATTAAATTTTTCGTAATCGTTTGGGTTCTGGAATCACTTCCAGTTCTACCATACTCTCACTACTGTTTTCTGAAAAAAAAATCCATTTTACTAAAACTGTGGCGAGTCAAGAACAATATCACCATTGATCTTCCAGATGGTAGAAAATCAACCCTCGTCATAGTCTGGGCCAACCCACAAACTGCCATTACAGAAACGTGCCCTGAATTATCCAGAGTCTGGTTTTAAGCATAAGCCGGACAACTCCCCATACCTTAACATCGTTAATATATGAACCATTCTATATCCAATATAGAAACTTTGGCACTTTATTTAATTGGAACCAGATTCTAATCATGCAGCTGTCTCCAGTGCATAACAACTTAATGGAAAGAGGACAATTAGCATTACTCAACTTAGGAATACATCCAATTATGAGTAACCTGAAAGAGAAACAAGTTTCTCAAAACCATTACTATCAACTGAATACCAATCTCAAGCATCTACATCTTCGATCTCTTTGAAGAATCCCGATACTTACGATACTTGGTTCTCTACTCTATTCTTATACCTATAACTTCTCAAAACTTAGACCTTGTATTTCTACGAAACACTTGTCTAAAAATTAGAGAAGTCACAAGTAAGCAGAACATAGTACGAGGACCAACCCCTTTGTCCTGATGGACACCGGACAGCATACAATACTCCGTATGAGTCCCCTGAGTCAAATAACTCAAAACATGTGTATCGTAGGTTGAAAACTGTACTTATGGTTAAGAACTACTCCGTTGTTCAATGCTCCTTACCCAATCGTCAACTGATATAGGTAAATGTCACGGACATAATTTCAAAAAGTTATATCTCACTTTATAAAAATAAACGTACAGATATATCAGTTTGAAATTGATGCACAACAACGGATATTCAAAACCAAATACTTGTCGTCCGGCAAAAACCCAGGCAACTTCCTCAAATATCACCAATTGCAACGAACTCCGATATAATGAGGATGATCACCTTATTCCCAATAACTTACTCCCACTCAACATCTGTAAAACCATATGTGAGAATCATACCTGGTAAATACATACCCTGGAGTAAGTATCTAATCGGGAAATCAGTTTTCCTTTAACAATGCACAGTGAAACTGAAACATGAAAATGCTTCGTAGGGGTATCTTGGTATTCCTAGTAATGCCTCTTCTATAATCCAATTCATGACTGTAACCGTATATTTCTTTGCCATCTCTCCAAATCCTTTTATTTGTCTTTATTCATTACCTTCTGTACACCCCTTTAGGCTAAGTTGTTTTCTTCCTTCCCTACCGTTCGGCACCAGCCTCTGGTTTGGAAGAAGACTATCCAATAAGCGTAATAGGTGTACCCTCCTAAACCAAGGAGTACTCGCAACCTGAGAGAAGGCGATGATAAAAGACAACTGAATAATACCTTATTCTATTTCTCCCGAACTGGGGAAAAAAGCAAAGGGGAAGTAGGAGTGGCGATGAAGTACGCGGTTTGGTCGTGAATGATAGCAGTCGCAATTTACTTTTCCCTCTTTATAATCCCTTTATTTTGTCTTTACTTATTACCTTCTGTACACCCTACTTAGGCTAACTGGTTTTCTTCATTCCCTACCTTTCGGCACCTGCCTATGGTTTGGAAGAAGACTATCCAATAAGCGTAATAGATGTACTCTCCTAAACTAAAGAGCCCTCGCAACCTGAGAGAAGATGATGATAAAAGACAACTGAATAAACCAATTCAATTTCTCCTGAACCTGGATCCATCCTCGAAGAAGTCCCTTCGAGTTCGTATATAACCATACGATGGATCTATCCAATGGAAGTGGATGTTCATAGTGATACGAGGTGTTCTGAGAAATGTAAAGGGTAAAAGAAGGAGCGACAATGACTTATGCAACTTAGACAATCCAAAAGCCAGTATTTTAAGAAGGTTCGGTCAACTTGGTCACTGAGTCATAGTCTAGGGTCGGTCAATGGTCGCTGCCAAAGAGAGAGAGAAAAGAAACACTCTACGTGTACTCTAACCTAGATCAAAATGGTTATCACTTTATCTAATCAGGAAACCTCCCACTGTACTGTCAAATTCTCCTCTAAACCTGAAAGAAGAATCAATCGGGATCACCCGAAGAGTAAACCAACTCATCAGTGGAAATCGGGATCCAACTCTCATCGCATGATAACGTGAAGGTATCCACTCATGTTATCACACTCCAGAAGGTATGCGCATGCCTGGCAAGTTTCAGTTTCTTTAGAAACTCCCGATATAATTTTTACCCCATGTTCTTATGACCTTGACGAAGGCCAACAAATCATAAGTCACATGTTAAGTTCTACCCATCATTATCTTGTCAATTTGAACCCACCCGTACATGCCCCTGACGTTGGCCAAATGGCAGAACAACTGCCCCAAACCAACTCATCTATCTATGCAACAGAAAGGTAACAAGCAGCTACCATCCACTATGCCTTGACGAAGGCCAACAAACATAGCATGAATACTACGTGCTACCCGTTTGAAACAACGGAGGGCTACGGCTGGTTTTTGGCCAAAAACCTTAAACGTAACGAACTTGATATTGCTGAAGGAACCTGATAGCTTTTTAGAAAATATAGTGGCGAAAACCTTCGCTAAAGAGGTCACTCCCGGTGAAGGGATCTCGGCTCTTTCCTCGTGGAATGAGGTACAGGATATTCCAACTGAATACCGCGATGCAAAGCAATAAGTAATCGACTATAGTGAAGTTATTACCCTGACACTAACTTCTGCCCAAGGGGTCACTCCCGGTGAAGGGATCTTGGCCCTTGCCTCGTCGAATGAGGTGCAGGATATTCCAACTGAATACCTCTGTGCAAAACAAAAGAAAACGTCCTTGTAACAACACTTTTTAAAACTGTTCCAACAACGTCCAAACAGGTTTATTTTCCTTTGCATTGATCAGAATCAACGCAGTCCCATCAATTAATCACACCAGAAAAGAACGAAAATAAAATGTACGTATATGCCATCCGCATTCGCCACTGGGTCCCGTCATCACCCGCTAGGTTACTTAACTAACGACAGAGCGGGGACTGGACTAGCACGGGTGTAAAACATATACAACATCTACTAGTATATATACCAATATACAATAATCGCTCTAGGCGTGATAAATGCAACATTACAGAAAAGTAATAAGTATCATAGAACAATACAGATAATCCGGGATCCCCGGGTTTCACAGAGCCGCTGCTGAAACCCGACGTTCCCCTGGTCGTGTGGATAGCCTGTGCAATGAAACCTAGACCCCTACGGGTGCGGCAAGTTATCCACCAAAACCTGAAGCGAGGCAGCCCCTACAGCATAGTGAATGGACCACCCTGCACTTCACGGAATCCGGTAACTTGAGCACCCCTCCTTGGGTCAACCTGTACCCCCTACGAGTGCGGCGAATAGTCTGCCAATTCTAGAGTGAGGCCCTCTTTGCCTCTCAAAGCCATGAGATACGGACCCGTTGCCCTTCAGAACCTGGCTATCCGTGCATTCCATCGCGGGGTAAACCTAGTACAGAAATGAAAAATATGTACAGCGGGTACATCGACCTCAGTCCGGTCGTGCCCCAAAAGAATATTATACAAACAGGCAGTGACGGCAGTCCACATGTTGGACGCTCGCCCCACAATATCAAATGTACAAATAAATCCAAACTGCACTACCATTGCACACTGCTATCCACCACGACAAATCCGCAACATCACAGCACAACATAGAATATCAACGTGAATGTCACGTTCGCAAACCCGTCTAAAAGAGCTATAGCAATTAGACGCAATTTACCGCTCGAATGACATTCACGGTCGGAGATATAATGTAAGTACTGTAAACTAACACGTTTAAAATTCCGATCGACAAAACTTCCCGAAGTGGGCCCCACGTACAACTGCAGTACATAAACAAAATCTGGGCCCAAAAAAAATATTCCAGAAACCACAATTCCCACGAAAGACACTACTGTAGAAAAATGGTTCACTGTTGCTCCAAAACGGCGGCAGAACCGCGGCCAAACCATGGTTTGTGTGGTGGTTCCGCGGCGCTCTGGAAGCTTCAGTCTACCAAATTTCTACAGTACCCTTAAAAAAGCCTGCACGATTTTCTGAGATGCTCAAAATTATTTTTAGACCAGTTTAAAAATTCGACAGAAACTTTATCATGAAAAATGCGGTTTTGGAAATTTCGTTCGATCGATATTTTAAACACGTTAGAACAAGTTAGTAAAGGTTAATGGCGTGGCTCTGATACCATGTAAGTCTACGGTAGCGCCCCGGCCGTCATTCTGGCGCCAAACGCGGAACAAAAACTTTTATAACTGGCGCTATCGCATACTATAACCCGGATCTTGCCATTAACACTAAACTAACAAACTGTAAAGAGGTAGAAAGGCTATACCGATCGATCCGGGTCCTTCGGTCTTTAGCCATCATCCCACGCTCCTCGCGGAAACTCTGATCTCATGTCTCCTCGTCGAGGTGGCACCACATCAACGGATCTTTAAACGGGCTCTCACCTCTATACCGAGGCAACTCGGTCATCAAGTCTGCTAAAAGATATGACCAAGATGAAGTAGAGAATGAGTAGAATACTTTGTCTCAAACACCCTAGGGTTCTCATCACATGAAAGGGATAGGGTGGAGGTAGAAGAAGATGCAAAGAGTTGGAAATGGTGAACTCAATAAAACTCAAGAGAACAAAAATAACCAAGCACCAAAATGAGCCTTGGCTGTCCAAATAATGAGTGTTGATAATATAAGGCTTTTGTGCTTTTAAAACAAAGAAAAGATCTCCACAAAATATCTCCACAAAGCCTTCATAATATGCTACCCAAAACAAACACCATTAACTCTTTAATGACTCACTAGATGACTCATTACATGAGTCATTAGTGAACATTCTAGAATTAATGAGTCACAAAGAACGAGTCACCCTTTCCAAAACTAATAATCATTTAAACCAAATGATTAATCCAAAAAGAAATGCATCTTCTAAAATATTCTCGTAACGGATTACGAAAATACCCCTCACCTGTATATACATACCTGTATCCGTATTCCGACCGAATACGAATACGAGAGACTAAAATATTCCGACTCAATATAATACTTGGATTCGGCTTAAACTAAAGCCCACCTGTAACATTCCAAAATAATAAAATATTAATTTTGGGAATTTATATAATTTAATATTATTTTATTGAATATTTTAATATTTAGGTATAATTAAATACAGAAAAATTGGAAAAATTATGGAAAATTCTAAAATAGGGTAAATTAGAGAATTATGTCATTTCTAAGTTTTTATGATTAGTTATATGCTACTTTAGTGCTAATCGCGATTAAAAATCGCTAATCAGTTTTTGGCATTTTTGTGCAAAACATGCGCATATCATTTCTTACACTTGTGTTGCATTTTCTTGCCATGGTTTTATTTTGGGGTTCACTATTTGAGTGAGAAGGAATTTGAGGGAAAAGAAATGAAAGGAAAAAGGAAAAGGATTATAATATGGTGGTAGGTGGATGAGAGAGAAAAGAGAGGGGGTAGCTTTGACTTAGCCATTTCCCTTTACTTCCACAACTCACTTTCTCTCTCCCTCTTCCCCTTCAGCTGCTGCTGCTGCCCCTCATCTCCCTCCCCTCTTCATTAGCCCTAAATCATCATGAAAACTACACCAACACCGCATCTTCATTTCACAAAAAATGTGAACAAGCTCGAGATCTACACATAGGACCAAGAAAGCAAAGATTTTGGCCACTAGGGGCAACTCAAGAAAATTCTTGAGTTTCCAAATGAGGTATTTACTGAACCCTTAGCTTAGTTTTAGTATTACTTATACCCCATGTTTAGTTTAGAACCGATATTGTGTGTCTTTATGGATTTGAGAAAAAACCTAGTTAGGGTTTGAGGGAATTTTGGGTTGTAATGTGAAATTGAGCTCAGTTGAGGTTAGATAAACACCCTAGTGCATGAATTGAGACCCTAACCTGAGACTTAAGGTCCGGAATACGGATTTAGAAACCGATATCGGAAAGTTTGTGGAATCTGTGAAGGTTATTTGAGATCTTCTATCACCCAAGACATCCTAAAATAAAATTGATTGGACAGTGAGATGTGCAGGCACCCAGGAAGCTAACCCCAAGACCCTAGCCCCTAACTCCTAGACCCGGCCGCAGATTTATCCTGTTTGGCCGCAATTTGCGGCCAGACCTGCCCCATTTTGGTTCGTGTGGGTTTTGGTGTTCCCTCATCAGTAGATTAGGCCCCTGGTATGTGTAGATTTGTCTAGTTTGACCTAGGGTGAAATCTGGAGCCTATTTCCTTAGTTGCTGTTTTGGATTCGTGTTTCCGTATTCCGTATTTTTAGTTCTGAAATTGTGTATTGTGTTTTACCTCGACTATTTGGCGTTTATACGACGATATCGAGGATTGATTGATGGTTGTGAAGGTATTGTCCATAGGTTCTAACCTATAGATCATAGCGTATCGTTTTGGGATTCGTATGCCGTTTTAGCTTTGGTTTGGTTTTAATACGCATTTTGCGATACGTTGATGTGTAGGTACCCCATGAAGACTTCGGGACGACAAGCAAGCGCGTGGCGACGTCCACAAATGAAGACGCAAGGTGAGTAGTTATATCTACAAGGGGAAGTCGGGTGGATGGCGTATAGCACCCCCGCAGTCCGTAGTTGATATCATATATATATATATATATATATATATATATATGATAGTTATAGTGTGTCGTGGATATTGTGTTAGGTGTATTATGGATAGTATCGGGTTTGAAGCAACTAGTGTAGTTCATAGTCGCGAACCCTAGAATAGATTTACACCTACACGTACACCCTTGCACATTCATTATACTTGCACTGTTTTTAATGATATTGGACGATATTGGAGGTGAGTCGATGATTTGGGCATTGTGCCGCGAGATCGGTGATTTGATATGATTCGTATATGGGATACGACATGTGATCTCTAGCGGACCTTGGAACGTGTGTTTACACACGCAGTCATATTGATGGTATCAGTTGTACTAAACTTAGATCAGTACCCCAGATGATGGGATATGATGATGAGGATACCGATTAATTGATGAGCTGATTGTGATAATTGACCCGTACCCAGCTATTGGGATGTCGTACGACGATGTACCGTACGAGCTTTATATTGATGATAGATCTGCACTCATGACTTGAGAATTGTCATATGATATACTGTATTGTACGCGATACTATTGAGGCGGGATCACCGACTATTATATGTATATATATTTATATCGACTCAGATTTAGGTGGATTCCATACCCCTCCCAGTTGACTTGATACTTAGATCTGTAGTTTGCATAGTGGATGTTGGACTAGACCCAAGTCATACCTATTTCAACAACTAACGAAACGGGGGTATCTTAAAAACATTGTAGCCCTTAATTTACAAAGACCCCGATTTGTCTTATTTCAAATGGCAAGCTGCATTACTATTCATTTACCATTTATTCTACGGCTCGCATTGCATTGCATGCTTATATGCTATTGATTCATATTCCTTGTGCATATGCCTTTACATAGTTCCATGCTCATATTAGTGTTTCATGTTGCATGTATTATAATTCATGGATTTCGCACTGTGATATGGTCGCATATGATGATTCTGGATTGTTTTACTCTTGCGTATATATATCAGTGGTATGGGACGCCGATATATATATACACCTACTTGATACATCATCATGATGATCTATGCAAACTTATATATATGCATTTCGATATATGAGAGTGGGGGCTGACCCGGACTGACGGATGCCCGATATATGAGAGTGGGGGCTGACCCGGACTGACGGATGCCCGATATATGAGAGGCGCCTATGTGCTCGGAGCCTATGTGTTCGATATGAAAGGAGCCTATGTGCTCGATGTGAGAGGAGCCTTTATGGTCGATGGTATATTATATCTCCCCTACCCCACATTTATTTTATATGCATTGCATCATGTATTAGTAGTACCTGGTAGAGTACCTTCATGGATGTTGCACACATATCGGATACATGATATATGGGATTTATTTGATATTGAGATATGTATTTGTGTCGATGCTCGACACTGATTTTCTGATGACTTCATTCGTGATACCTTTTGCTTTCATTTCACCGCATACATACATCATATTTATGATATGTTATTACGTGAGGCACTGGCACGAGTTCTTGGCAATACACTTATGTTCAGATGTTACATTGCCACTTTACCATGCTTCAGACTTATTCATTTGAGGTTTATATTATATCTGATCGTTTTGACTAAGGATTATGTCATGCTTCAATTTCTGCTTGTAGATATTTTCTATTCACGAGTTGGCAACTCACCCCCGTTATGCCACAGTTCTTGCAGGTTTGCCGTACAGGTTCCATAGCAGCATTTCTGGCACACTGCTTTCCTTTGCGGGTGATTTGCTTGGTAGGTGGGTTCTTTGTATCAGAACCGCCGTTGTACATGTATTATTCATTGTATCTAGAAATTCCATCAACCAAAACTTGTATATTGTTTCAGACTTAGACACTAGTGATGTATTATTTCGACCTTAGAGTCGCGCTCAGTAGTATTACGATTTTCTTGCTTATTGGAGATTCTCTTGGGTTTTGATCCTCGCCCTTCGGCGTTGTATATTTTATTGCTTGTGTGGGTTGTGCTCTTTGTTTATACGTAGTAAGTGTTTGATAAAATGTCTCAATGGAAAATAATTTACAAAATATGTTTCTTTACTCTTAAAATGGTTTTAGATTTCTGGGCTTTTGGCTTACTTGGATCAGATGGAGTCCTATAGACTTCATATGGTTCAAGGGCCAGTCACGTGCTCTTTCGGGTCGTGACAAAGTTGGTATCAAAGCGCTAAGTTAACCTTGGTTCGAGTCTAAGTTTGACTATATGGAGCCTAGGGCGTCTATATATATGCGGAACTTAGGCTTGACCTTACGGAACTTAGACTTTGTCGAGGGGGATTAGACCCGAACTTTCGTCGCGTAGGATGACCCTTGGTTGATGGAATAGGTGACTAAAGTAGAGTGACGTACCGTGGGTATATTCCGCGGCATACTTACGATACGCTCCGCTTAAGGAACCTTAGGATGTACATATTTTTGAGATCAGTGATTCTCTTCATATCTATGATTATACATCCATTTGAGATCCTCGATTCTATTAGTTCCATGATCATACTATCATTGATGCTGTTCCTTCTTATGATCATGTATCCATTCTAGATTTGTTGTTTCTTTCTTGCCATTGATCTGCTCTCTTCGATGTCTCCATTGTTTGAGCGCAGTGAGCTGCTGCTAGTGCTACGGTCAGGGCGAGCTCGTCTGGTACGAGAGCTGACCATTGTGTTTTCTGGCGGCATGGGAACGTCTCGAGTTAGTATTGATGATTGTGACCTCTTGTGGAGGCGAGTGCTTGGTTTTACCCCGGAGGATCGAGCCGTTGTTAGAGCTGCCAGTTGAGTGAGGACTGTTGATGTACAGCATACCTCAGAGATTATGATGTCGCCTACCGTGCAGACAGATGAACCAGCTATTGCTGAGATTGACAGGATATCGCTTCCGGAGCTTACGAGCTGAGATCGCCGGAGCTTCCAGGCAGATATGAGACAGATGATAGCTTGTCTACCCGATTTGAGAGACGAAGGTGATTCGTCCGATTTATGCGTCGGAGCAGGCCCAGTTGAGTTGAAGATTTCCAGTGTGGAGAGTCTTACTCAGATCTAGAGCAGACCGATTTAGATAGGACCGCCAATGTATTGCCTTTCCTGGAGGATTGAGGCGATGTTCAGTGTGCAGACGAATGAGCCAGTTGTTGCTGCAAATGACGAGATATCGCCCAGATGATTGGAGCTACTGCAGCATGAGTATACACTTGGAGATATGATGGAAGGTCGCTAGTCACTAAGGATGAAGGACTAGGACGTGTGGTTCGTTCGCTTACCGATGCGAGGTCATCAGATAGATTGCTTCCAGCTAGAGACGACTTCACGCGGAGACGTTGAGAGCCGACAGAGACGATCGAATGTCAGAAACCTGCTATTCCAAGTTTAAAGTATTCGGAAAGACATGCAGGCGATTCTATGGACCCTCTAGAAGAATGAAACCCTAACTCGACATAATGACCGTGTGAAAGCCTTTGAACCTTAGGGTTTGCGGCAGTTCTGCGGCGCCATTAGTGAGGCTTGGGTTTGCCCTTCTACGGCTGGATCATTGATGCTGTGGTATGTACTCGATGCTGTTAAACTGTACCCAAGATGTTGAGCTCTTGGGGGATTAAGAGGTTTTGACGAATCGATCGAATGGTTCGACTTCCTTCGGATGCTAAGTGGTGAGATGCATTTCTTGGGAGACTCCTAATATGAGGATAGCCGTTGGAGCGCAGTCCGCGCAGCCACGATGAGACGAGTCCGAAGCAGTCGACATTGAAGCAGAGTGAAGTAAAGAGTTCGCAAGAGATTTGACGAGGTGACGTTCCACTCCGCTGACATCAAAGATGCGATACACATGCAGAGGCGTAGTTTAGGGATATACCTTCCAGAAGGAGTCGCGAGGGGTATGCAGCCGTTCCGGAACAAGGATTAGCTTCAGTAAAGGACGATGACTTCCGGGAAATTCGGCAGGAATGAGATTTGAGAGAAACCTCGACAGGACCTTTCTGGAATACTATACGAGAAGACCAGGACCCAAGAGGGGTCATATTGAGCACACTCAGCAGGCCAGAGCTCGACATCGTCGACTAGGTAGTTGACCAGGTTCGGATAAAGGACCTTACCCAGATGCGTTGCGAGTTGATCGAGGACGGACGAGTATTGAGTATTCATCCAATGGTTGGGACGTGTTCCCGAGGACCTGTTCGGCCAGACATCTTCTACAGAATGATGAAGCTACAGAGTACGCGATTTCGAGTCCGTGCGAGAGACTTCAGATTGACCGTGGCCGAGAACAGTGAAGTGCGTAGATAGCATGGCGTGAGGTCATAGTGGACAACGATAGAGACAAGTGGAACCAGAGGTTCGTGTGAGACGCTGACAAGCTGTCGTTACTTCCCGTCGAGACCAGAGACCTGATATGCTTACAGAGGCGTTGGGATGCGACCAGTTTCCGAGAAAATGCTGTGCTGAAGACACAGATGTCCATCGAGTGAGAAGAGATTATGTAAGAGAGTCAGCCTCCGTACAGTTCGGCATAGGCAAGATCGGAATAGACCTTGAGCGGGATTCCTTCCAGGACATTGCTGTAATGATATTTGCACCCAGGATCGAATGTGTGATGTGCGTTCAGAAAGCCAGAGGCCGACGCTAGTGACTGCTGCTTTACAAGTGGTCGTGAGAATTGACCGAGAGATGACCAGAGAAGTGCCAGAACGGAATCGTCCCCGTTAGCACACCTGACAGGGCCGATGAGCCGATTGATTGGAGATTGGTAATCCGCAGAGGAGATAAGGACCCAGAGACAGAAGACGCCAGACCGTGAGCAAGAGGCAAGTAGATATCTTGCGCTGCTAGCATTGGATGCACCTTTAGTGTTTTGAGGTACGATTTTGGTGCACACCAGATGCATTAAATCGGGTTTCCTTATGCATGTCAGATGCACCTGGTTTTGCTGTCAGGCACACATGTTGCCTATGACAGATATTGTGTGCACACCCGTTGCATCTGAATGGTACTTATGTGGATTCTGTTTTCCGTGCGCACCTGACGCACGGGGTATTCTTATATACGCCTTAGGATTGATGTTTGTGGAGCCCCGACAATTTGGATTTTTGCTGCATTGTTTTAGTACTTGGGGGTTTAAATTTAAATTCGGGGACCGAATTTATTTAAGGGGGATAGATTGTAACATTCCAAAATAATAAAATATTATTTTTGGAAATTTGTATAATTTAATATTATTTTATTGAATATTTTAATATTTAGGTATAATTAAATACAGAAAAATTGGAAAAATTATGGAAAATTCTAAAATAGGGTAAATTAGAGAATTATGCCATTTCTAAGTTTTTATGATTAGTTATATGCTACTTTAGTGCTAATCGCGATTAAAAATCGCTAATCGGTTTTTGGCATTTTTGTGCAATACATGCACATATCATTTCCTACACTTGTGTTGCATTTTCTTGCCATGGTTTTATTTTGGGGTTCACTATTTGAGTGAGAAGGAATTTGAGGGAAAAGAAAAGAAAGGAAAAAGGAAAAGGATTATAATATGGTGGTAGGTGGATGAGAGAGAGAAAAGAGAGGGGGTAGCTTTGACTTAGCCATTTCCCTTCACTTCCTCAACTCACTTTCTCTCTCGCTATTCCCCTTCAGTTGCTGCTGCTGCCCCTCATCTCCCTCCCCTCTTCATTAGCCCTAAATCATCATGAAAACTACACCAACACCCCATCTTCATTTCACAAAAAATGTGCACAAGCTCGAGATCTACACATAGGACCAAGAAAGCAAAGATTTTGGCCACTAGAGGCAACTCAAGAAAATTCTTGAGTTTCCAAATGAGGTATTTACTGAACCCTTAGCTT
Organism: Agapanthus africanus; assembly: GCA_030015575.1. Taxonomy (NCBI): domain Eukaryota; kingdom Viridiplantae; phylum Streptophyta; class Magnoliopsida; order Asparagales; family Amaryllidaceae; genus Agapanthus; species Agapanthus africanus. The sequence goes on from JASDDO010000008.1 coordinate 141,680,429, forward strand.
AGTTTTAGTATTACTTATACCCCATGTTTAGTTTAGAACCGATATTGTGTGTCTTTATGGATTTGAGAAAAAACCTAGTTAGGGTTTGAGGGAATTTTGGGTTGTAATGTGAAATTGAGCTCAGTTGAGGTTAGATAAACACCCCAGTGCATGAATTGAGACCCTAACCTGAGACTTAAGGTCCGGAATACGGATTTAGAAACCGATATCGGAAAGTTTGTGGAATCTGTGAAGGTTATTTGAGATCTTCTATCACCCGAGACATCCTAAAATAAAATTGATTGGACAGTGAGATGTGCAGGCACCCAGGAAGCTAACCCCAAGACCCTAGCCCCTAACTCCTAGACCCGGCCGCAGATTTATCCTGTTTGGCCGCAATTTGCGGCCAGACCTGCCCCATTTTGGTTCGTGTGGGTTTTGGTGTTCCCTCATCAGTAGATTAGGCCCCTGGTATGTGTAGATTTGTCTAGTTTGACCTAGGGTGAAATCTGGAGCCTATTTCCTTAGTTGCTGTTTTGGATTCGTGTTTCTGTATTCTGTATTTTTAGTTCTGAAATTGTGTATTGTGTTTTACCTCGACTATTTGGCGTTTATACGACGATATCGAGGATTGATTGATGGTTGTGAAGGTATTGTCCATAGGTTCTAACCTATAGATCATAGCGTATCGTTTTGGGATTCGTATGCCGTTTTAGCTTTGGTTTGGTTTTAATACGCATTTCGCGATACGTTGATGTGTAGGTACCCCATGAAGACTTCGGGACGACAAGCAAGCGCGTGGCGACGTCCACAAATGAAGACGCAAGGTGAGTAGATTATATCTACAGGGGGAAGTCGGGTGGATGGCATATAGCACCCCCGCAGTCCGTAGTTGATATCATATATATATATATATATATATATATATATATATATGATAGTTATAGTGTGTCGTGGATATTGTGTTAGGTGTATTATGGATAGTTTCGGGTTTGAAGCAACTAGTGTAGTTCATAGTCGCGAACCCTAGAATAGATTTACACCTACACGTACACCCTTGCACATTCATTATACTTGCACTGTTTTTAATGATATTGGACGATATTGGAGGTGAGTCGATGATTTGGGCATTGTGCCGCGAGATCGGTGATTTGATATGATTCGTATATGGGATACGACATGTGATCTCTAGCGGACCTTGGAACGTGTGTTTACACACGCAGTCATATTGATGGTATCAGTTGTACTAAACTTAGATCAGTACCCCAGATGATGGGATATGATGATGAGGATACCGATTAATTGATGAGCTGATTGTGATAATTGACCCGTACCCAGCTATTGGGATGTCGTACGACGATGTACCGTACGAGCTTTATATTGATGATAGATCTGCACTCATGACTTGAGAATTGTCATATGATATACTGTATTGTACGCGATACTATTGAGGCGGGATCACCGACTATTATATGTATATATATTTATATCGACTCAGATTTAGGTGGATTCCATACCCCTCCCAGTTGACTTGATACTTAGATCTGTAGTTTGCATAGTGGATGTTGGACTAGACCCAAGTCATACCTATTTCAACAACTAACGAATCGGGGGTATCTTAAAAACATTGTAGCCCTTAATTTACAAAGACCCCGATTTGTCTTATTTCAAATGGCAAGCTGCATTACTATTCATTTACCATTTATTCTACGGCTCGCATTGCATTGCATGCTTATATGCTATTGATTCATATTCCTTGTGCATATGTCTTTACATAGTTCCATGCTCATATTAGTGTTTCATGTTGCATGTATTATAATTCATGGATTCCGCACTGTGATATGGTGACATATGATGATTCTGGATTGTTTTACTCTTGCGTATATATATCAGTGGTATGGGACGCCGATATATATATACACCTACTTGATACATCATCATGATGATCTATGCAAACTTATATATATGCATTTCGATATATGAGAGTGGGGGCTGACCCGGACTGACGGATGCCCGATATATGAGAGTGGGGGCTGACCCGGACTGACGGATGCCCGATATATGAGAGTGGGGGCTGACCCGGACTGACGGATGCCCAATATATGAAAGGAGCCTATGTGCTCGGAGCCTATATGTTCGATATGAAAGGAGCCTATGTGCTCGGAGCCTATGTGCTCGATGTGAGAGGAGCCTTTATGGTCGATGGTATATTATATCTCCCCTACCCCACATTTTTTTTATATGCATTGCATCATGTATTAGTAGTACCTGATAGAGTACCTTCATGGATGTTGCACACATATCGGATACATGATATATGGGATTTATTTGATATTGAGATATGTATTTGTGTCGATGCTCGACACTGATTTTCTGATGACTTCATTCGTGATACCTTTTGCTTTCATTTCACCGCATACATACATCATATTTATGATATGTTATTACGTGAGGCACTGGCACGAGTTCTTGGCAATACACTTATGTTCAGATGTTACATTGCCACTTTACCATGCTTCAGACTTATTCATTTGAGGTTTATATTATATCTGATCGTTTTGACTAAGGATTATGTCATGCTTCAATTTCTGCTTGTAGATATTTTCTATTCACGAGTTGGCAACTCACCCCCGTTGTGCCACAGTTCTTGCAGGTTTGACGTACAGGTTCCATAGCGGCATTTCTGGCACACTGCTTTCCTTTGCGGGTGATTTGCTTGGTAGATGGGTTCTTTGTATCAGAACCGCCGTTGTACATGTATTATTCATTGTATCTAGAAATTCCATCAACCAAAACTTGTATATTGTTTCAGACTTAGACACTAGTGATGTATTATTTCGACCTTAGAGTCGCGCTCAGTAGTATTACGATTTTCTTGCTTATTGGAGATTCTCTTGGGTTTTGATCCTCGCCCTTCGGCGTTGTATATTTTATTGCTTGTGTGGGTTGTGCTCTTTGTTTATACGTAGTAAGTGTTTGATAAAATGCCTCAATGGAAAATAATTTACAAAATATGTTTCTTTACTCTTAAAATGGTTTTAGATTTCTGGGCTTTTGGCTTACTTGGATCAGATGGAGTCCTATAGACTTCATATGGTTCAAGGGCCAGTCACGTGCTCTTTCGGGTCGTGACACCACCAGTATTACCTGTCCGAAATATGACACGTGCATAAGTGCACGTGCATTTTCGAACCCTGCCATAAAACCAAACGACCTCTACAACGTTTCGCCCGAACTTGGGAAACTATCTATGGGGGACTCTAATGATTCGTCAGTACCTTGGCAGTGGGTTTAACCACAAGCACGTCAGCGGCACTAGCTGTGCGTAACGGCTATCCATGTACTGACCGAAAGGGAAGCCTGATGAGCGAACTCATCCTGGAACCCTACTGAGCCTATCAGTGACAATATACATACAGTCCGATCCGTTCGTCTATGAGTATTGCATATCGGGCCTAGGGGGCTGGTAACATCACACCCCCAATAGCGGTATAAGTCGTGTCGGAGAGTAGCCCTGAACACCCTGAGAAACTACTGGAATACTTACCAGTAATTCTCACCTGCCTTGGCCAAGGACTTGGTGTAATGGCTCTCCTAGACACAGCGCGATCTCACCCCCAATACCGGGAGAGACGAATCCCCTGCTAATCCGCTCACTTGCCTCCATGTGGCTCGGGACTGTACCAAAAAAAAACCTGTTTGCACGACTCCTTTGAGCCGTGGTAGGGTAGAAATCAAAGCACAGTGGGAACTCAGACGAGACAAATGACGACCTCAGGTCGATGAACTAACATGTACACATGTCACCAGGGAACTGCTATCTGACGCTAGGTATAAATACCAACTAGCAGGTTCCTGGTGAGTCCTGTCCGGTGTACTCATAACCCAATGAGCACATGTATACATCTTAGGTGATCCAACTGACACCAATGGCTTGTGAGACCGGCCACCGCCCCTCGTCGGGGTCTCGACTGTATACACTAGTCTACTCCGGAGTATCGATGCCCTGTCTCGAAACTCCCACGACCAGGGACCACTTTTAAGGATGTGCTTATGGACTACCCAACTCTCACGTATATGATCACCATCATACTGTTGGTAGTCAAGCAGGATCCTAAGGGCTCTATCAACGTGTAATAGTGATCATGTCACCTAAAACTGTACACGATTGATAAAGGCAAACCAGATAGCATACTATCATCTCGAGTAAGACTGTCTAACCGGTATAGGTCCTTCCTCAATCATTGCAATCACGTACCTGCGATCAAATAATTGACTTTGAGGACACTATATCCAACATTTTCTTCGAAGCCTCAATTTTTTAAAGGTTTTTTCATCCTGGCTTTGAATTGGGTTTTCTTTAGAATTCAATTTAGGGTTTAAATTTCATTCGCATGTCTCTCATTATTTATTAAAGTTTTCCCTTTTAATCAGGATCACTACGAAGTTCCATTCTTTTTGTTGTTGCTCCTTGAGGAGTTATTTGAATTTAACAAAGGCCCAAAATTATCTCTTTACATAATTCTTCAGTAGCTACACCTCAAAACTATATCATAGCTCTTTACGGAAGGTTGATTATCGGTGTGTTTAAGATGAATCCAATGCCTGCGGGTGAATTGACTAATAACTTGTCTGTAACTTTTAATACGCTGCATGTAAGTTCTAAGCAGTTGACTGTAATTTCTAATAACTTGTCTGTAATTTCCAATAAACTGTATGTAACTTCTAAGCAGCCGTCTGTAATTTCTAACCAATTGCCTGTAATTTCTAAGTAGTTGCCTGTAACCTTTAAAATCATCTAGAATACATCAACAATTTTTTATATCAACAAAAATACATCAACAACAAAAATATCGTAATTACAATTTTTACACAATTCCAAAAACCACAAATGCGATATCCCCAAAATCATCTAAAATCAGATTATGCCAGAGAAAAAAGAAATGGAATGGATATTAGAATCACGGCAGAACAACTCAAAACTTATCAAAAAAATCACAAACTCACAATCCATTTCACCGCCTTCCTCCTTCATCACCCATCACATTTACATTCTTTAAAAAGAAAAAAGGAGCGATGTTGATATTGGAGTCGATCACTGCAAGGCGCGAGATTTTTTAAGGTTTCGGCAGCGAGGAAGCTAGCGCCGACCTTAGCATCAATGCCGGCGGAAGATTTTCTAGACGCTTTGGACACGAAGAGGTTGATGCCGATCTTGGCATCATGCCGGCGAAGGAGTTTCTAGAGGTTTCGACAGCGAGGAAGCTGATTCGATCTTGGCGTCATTGTCGATGAAGGCTTTTTAGAAGCTTCGGCAGCGGAGAAGTTTCGTCGGCGGGAGTCGTCGATGGCGATGGCGGCGACAAGGAGGGAACGAAGGATGTGAGAGAGGGATATCTTTGAAAGCCCAAAAGAGATTTGTCGATTTGAGGAGAAAAGTAATTTGGGAATCTCACTTAATTTGTAATATTAGACCTAATTCAAATATAGCACAAGGGGTTTCTCACAAAAAAAATGGAAATAGTATGTCCCTCTCAACCATTTGGAAATTACCAAGGACTTTGTGACAGTTTTTTGGGGCCGGGGGCTTTTCAATACTTTACCCAAAAAAACACAACCCATAGGCCTTTCTAGTCTCACATATACTTATCACTTTGGAAGATGATTTGTTTTAAATTTTTGGGGGAAGTTATTCTTCCCCCAAGAAAGGAAGGGAAAAACTTGGGCTGTGATATGGGTCAACCCCTAACCATTGCTCCACAATCGGTTATAAATAAATCCTACTCTCTCCCCCTTACCACTCACCGAAACCCTAAATCCTCTCATTGGCGGCTCAATGTTTTTCTAGGGTTTCAAATCTCGAAATTTCTCCTTATTTTCCCCCGATAAATTTAATGTTTTTTTCCTTGCGATTTTTGAGAAGCAGAAGAAGATTAACGATGAGAATAAAAGAGCTCCCTCTTCTGAAATTTGAACACTGAGGACGCTCGCTGGCAGAATCTAACCTATTTTTCTCATCGCCACCACTGAGTATTTCTTCGCTTCACCCTTTCCAGTTTCTTACCGTTCTATAAAAATTTATAATTTTCAGATGAGGATGAAGTAAAATTATAATAATCCAACACTTGATCTGAGGTTCATGTCCAAGTGATGATCAAATCTTTATTACTTCTGAATCTGAGTGGCTTGCAATCATAAAATATATGAAACAATTTTAAAAAAAAAGGAAATATGACCATTTAAACAATTGATGAAAACTTTATGTTTAATCTTAGGACACCTTCCTACACAACCTTGGTTGTGGTTGAGAAAATATTTTTTTCTGATGATTATGGTCTCAATATTGGCATTTCATTGAAAAAATTGTTTTTCTAAACCCTCTGATTTTCTTTTTGATTTTTCGTTATTTTGGAATTTCCTGCTGAGGTTCAATTGCCGTCATTGATGCCTGAACATGTAAAATTTCAATTTTGTAATTTCCCCCCTCAATATTATACCTGCAAGTAAATTTTGTGATACCAATAAGAAGATAGAAGGTAAACTATGGGTTTAGACAGTAGCAATTAAGGTATTTTACTGTAATAAATTTTAAGGTATTTTAGTGAAAAAATGTGATATTTAATGGCAATTTGCTGCAAGTTTACTCTATAAATAAAATGGCAATGAGCTTAGTTTGGCAACAAGTTTTCCGAAACTATGGCGTCGATTAAGTTAAAATGAAACCACGATTTGCTTTAGTGCATACCACTGTTTTGTAAAATTGGGGTTTTGCAAAGTTAAGTGTCATTGGGCAACACAGGTTGTTTATGAAACCAAGGTTCATTTAAGTTAACTTATTTTAAAATGCGAAAGACTTGAACTTATTTTAAAATGCGAGAGAAATAATAAAGAGAGAAGGCACGAAACTTTCCGAAACTCCATCCTTTTTGGAGTTTAGAAAAATTGGGTTTTCAGCCCTTTGATTTTTTTGAAACTATGGTTTGAGAAACTCTATTTTGGTTGCAAAACCCTACAAGGTTTTGGAAACCGTAACCCGATTGCCAAACTACTCCTAAGGAGTTCACGACTTTAAAGACTTGTAGGAGTTGCTTTAAATGGGAGCTTTAGAATTAGTGGTCTGATGGATTGTTGTGTTTTTAGCTGCATGATTGATTGTACATGGGTCGCTGTTACGCCCTGCTTCCCAAAATACGGAATACAAGAGATTGACAAGGCCAACCATGCTCTTACGGTCAAGGAAAAATCCTGCCGTAGTCACACTTCGGCTTCTAGCACTACGTGGTAATCAGTAATTAATGCACAGGTAATGAGAAATGCAGTCATTAAATCAAAACTGACACAAAACTAACCAGATAGAGATCAAAGAAAAATAGCGTTGAGTCGCTGATCATGATGTCCGCAATATCCTCGAGGTACGTCAGGTCCTGGTCCGAGCTAAATCCACTTCTCACTCTGAACATACATACTCAGGTCGTCAGAGCGACATAATAGCGATATATATATAAATACAAATATAAACACATGCAATGATGATGAACAGTAAGTATGGAGTAATAACATGAGCATGAAGTAGCCAGCACAGGTAAACAGTAAAGCGGGTAAACAGTATGACAGGTATATTGAATCGGTAATCAATGCATGTCACTAAACCTATCAGTCTCTAAGTCTCACCGTTCAGGTCGCTAAACTTATCGTCAGTCCAAGTGTGAGAGTCAACCATTTGTGAGTATCCCCACCCAAGGGTAGTGCCCCAGAGGCAAAGGAACACGGTCCCGAGTCGCTCGTTAATAATCAGTAATATCACCCATATAACTCTAGAATCGCTGTGTATGCCGGCAATGTGACTCCCGAGATTCTGTTGAACTCACACTCAAACTACCCCACACACCGTGATCTATATCAAACACCAACCATAAACTCAAATACTAGTTGGTCCATGACAAGTCTACGCGAGAACTGAAAACAGGATCTCCATCAAGCATGTCTCGACTGATTCCCAAGATAAATGGACAGTGTTTGGTGCCTTACCTATGACACCCATATAAGTGTTTCCATAATCGTCACATATCAATTATAATTACAGTTATACATGTCCCATAGACGTCGACAATGCAATAAATCAATAGGGTCCGCTGATTGTGTACAAGTACGTGTCACTTCGCTTATTCATTCACACTTTAACACCGACGTACTTGCCACAATCAAAACACTAATATCCAACACTGGGTAATGTACACGACCACTAGGCTACCAATGCATATGAGCTTTACATGATATGATGAGAATACAATAATTACGATATGAATAGAATATCATCAGTCAGTGTCCTATCACTTGCACAATTCACAATAAATCATATATGCAAAATTAAACGAAACAATGTAAAAGGGGTAAGCAGTATGTTTAATTATCTATCCATCAAAATTGGTTTCGCGTCAATCGTGTTTCAGGTTTGCTAGTTGCAGCCATTTCAATTTAAGTATTCATAGATGGAAATCCGATTTCTGAATTGGAAGTCCGTTTCGTAACATATTTTAATCCCAGTTGGGATCGTAATTAGGCGACGCTATAGTTGAACAATATTTAAGGTTATCAGTTAGGTTTCCAACACAATTGGCGGATCAGTAATATCCTATATCCACAGGGAGTTATGGCCAGGTTTAGGTTGATGTGTAAAATCTGTCACTGCAGAATTCAGCTAGACGCGTCGACATTACAAAATGTATTAAAAATATCATACAGAACAGGAATCCAGTGAAACCAGTGGAGTAAGAAAGCTAACTTAATTTTCTACCTAACGATATAGGGTTCCGCACATTCTCGTATTTGAACAGGGATATACAGCAATTTAAAAACAAGGGTTAACTGGGATTACTGCTCTGGACTGCAGTTCAGAATCGTAATTCTCCGCAATTTTCTCTATCATAACTAGTTCAAATTCAGGTATCAAAAATAGGGTTCTGTAGCTTATTCTGTTGGCTTCGATGCAAGCCAGGGAACGCCAAAAACCGATTCGTAAAAGATTTAATGTGAATTTAATGGTCTAGCATGTTCAGGAAATTCAGATTTCGTACCGACTATCTGGAGCAGCATTACATAGGTGAAACGACCGTGGTTTTCAACTAAATTTCTACAGCATATCGTAAACAATAGGCGGGTTTAATGATCACAAGTTCCGTCATTTAAAGTCCGGTTTTCACATATAGTTTCGTATCAAACACTTGCATCATAGTGGTTTGCACGAATTATATATACACGACATTAATTCGAAATTGGGTTAAATACATAATAATAGCATGAAGCAAGCAATATACTTGCCTAACGACGTGTCGACGACGGTACGGCAGCGGCAACGGCAAGAACGCGATACGGACGCGGCAAGGCAACGCGACTAGGCTCGAGCCTCGGCTGCGACGAGGAGGTGTCGATGGTGGCGGGGTTGCTTGCTGTGGTGGTGGCCGGAAGAGGAGGAGACGTCGAGGTGAACGGCGGTGGCTGAGGTGGTCGCCGGTGAGGGGGCAGGAGGAGGGGCGAGGCTCGGAATTTGGAGTCGGGTGCAGCGAAGGGGGTGAAGCAATGTCATGCTCGGCGATGAAGTAGGAGGTGATGGTGGTGATGCTGAGGGATCGACGAGGTGGCCGGCGGCGAGAGGGGACGACGATGAGATCGGAGGTGGTGATTAGCACAGAGGTCTGGCGTGCAGGTGATGGGTAGGGTAGCTCGGGATTTTCTTGAGAGAGGAGAGAGGAGGAAGTAGCGCGCGATCGTGCGCGTGAGGGAGGCGGGGGCGCGGGAACGACCGCGACGTGGGGGAAAAGAAAAGAGCGGGAAATGAAGAAGGTGGGTTGGGGAAGAAGCGGATCAGGTCGGTTTGGGGCAGATAGGCCGGGCCGGGAAAGCAAGGAAAATAAAAGGAGAGATAGAGAGGAAGTGGGCCGGGTAAGGGAAGGTAGAGAGAGTGGGCTGGCTGGGAAAAAGAAAAGGAATTTGGAAGTGAATCGGCTGGGTTTGGTTGGGTTTAGGAAAATTTAATGGGATTAGATTAAATTAGGGTAAGGTAATTTAATTGGGAAAAATATGGAAAATTTGTAGAATATTTGGGGAAAATATTTGGAGACTTATTTATTAAAATACAATAATTATTTATAGGGACCGGATATTACAGTCGCCGAGGGTTTTCTTGTTATGTAGCAATTATCTGGTTATGTGATTGCATTTTATGTTTAAATAAGCCTGATGCCACGTTGACAGTAGCTTCTCAGCATTGACTGGTGATGCTATGATCAGGCTGTGATTGATCTGGATTTATTCTGGTGTTTCACATCTTTATTGGGAACTGTGGATTAGATCCTCATTGTTCATTCACAGTGCCGATTTTTGTGATTACATGTTTCCATATTTTTTTTTCATCTGTATGATACTCATATTATGTCCTGTAAATTGTATCTAATCGCCCTTCCGATATTCCTGCCGGTTCCTTGGATCCAATGAGGCATTTCCTTTCCAATGATGTTTACTGAGCAAACATTATATTCATGCTTATGGCCGATGGATCTCTCTTTGCTAAGCGCTTTAAAATGAATTAAGTTTAATGCTTATGCATCATTGAGTTAATATTTATTTTTATTCTTACTGTGATGAAGATGAAAATTACTTTACCTATTAACTTGGCATATTTCCCATACTTGACCTTCCAACCCAATAAATTGCTCGTAGCCTACAGGAGGGTTGGTGATTGGTTAGAAAAGGGTGAGTGCAAGATCAGAATTTTTTTTTTTTGGGGCGATAAGGAATTTTGGAAGCTGTTTCGCTATCTAAGTTTGTAACCAATCATCAACCTTCGTGTAGACTATGAGCTATTTATCTATGCATGTTGTAATGTAACCTAGTAAGTTTTTATGTAATGCATATTTTTGACGACATGGCTTTGGATTTCCTTCATTCGGTCATCAACAATTTTTGTTAATGGTATGGATGAACACACATTGCGTTGCATAAAGCTCTGGGAATGGACATTTGTTTTGACCTGATTATGGTTCGTTTTAGCAAGCAACTTTTTTATTCTTATGAACCTAAGAGCTGACTACAAACGAGTCGGTCTACTGTAGTGTCATTGGTTATTTTTGGTTTGCTATGGAGTTTTCTATGGAAACATATGGACATTGTGGAAAGTATTTTTTCAGATAAGTTGCATCAATTTGAAGCATACCGTACAATCACATCAATTTTCACAAGCCATTTTATCAATACCTTGCATCAATTTGAAGCATACCGTACAATCACATCAATTTTAACATTACCTCCTTGTTTTCCATTGTAGAAACTTGATTAGTAGCTTATATTGTTTACAATAGTGCAGGCATTCTATTTTTGATTTGAAACATGTAATTGTACATATATTGATTCTTATAAAATAGTGCCTATTATTCAATCTGTGTGTGTTTATCAAATGAAAGGTTGATTATTTAAATTTGAACTTCAGATTTTCATCAACAGATGGTCTAATCCACTCTGATTTGCATATGCAGCACCAACTCATGTACAGGACAGCTCATGTGACAGGAATTTCCTCTCCAAAATAGTAGCCCGCATGTTTAATCACCAAGGTCTGCCAATAAAAAAATACTAGTTTGTGTTAAAACTTTAGATTAGATCAAAATTGCTATCCCATATTGAATATTCCTATCTTTCATTGTCTTACCTGAGTGTTAATCTATTTCAGCACTTGTGATCATGCTGTTCCTGAGATATTTTATCTGGTTCCATATTAATTTGGTAGATTTATCTATTAATTAATTATTTGTCAACTCTGCATACTTAAGTTGGAGTCTGCTTTGATAGGACTTTTAGGCCTAGTTTGGGCAACAAGGTTTTAGAAATCATGGTTTCATGTAAGTTAAGCCTGAACCATGATTTGCATGCATTAAAACCATGGTGCCATAAAAACGAGCTTAGGAACGTTTATCATAGTCTTGAAACCAAAGTTTCGTTTAAAAATAGAGTTTAGTTTAGCAGAACTCTGGCCTCTGGAGCTTAGAAGAATGGGAATTTGAGAGCTTGAAACTTTGTGAAACCGCATAATTTAAGCATGCATTTAGACACTGTTTATTTTGTGCTTAGCACATTAGTGAAACATGCAAAATGTGTTTACTGTATACAATTTTGCTTGCTTCCCATTCAAGTTTGAGGTACTCTATCGATACTATTGTTTTATCACTTAGAAGATAAACTATACATTTCTGTTGAGACGAATGTGAAGCCGTTGTTGACGAACGTGATGCTTTTCACAATACAGCACGTTCAAACTATTGTTGAATCGATTATAGATAAAATTGAGTTATTATGCTGAAATCATCTATGGCGATGAGAGGATATTCAAGGCCATCGAAGTGGCGACCGAGTGATTGATAATGTTACAGCTGTCTCTGCAGATGGCTTGCAATCACAGCGACTCAAATGAATGCCTTCATGTGTTTGAGAAAACTTGTTCTTTGATTTTATTAACAACATTAGGCCACTGTAATGTAAATGCTCATATGCAGTTTTACACATTCCTCATACATGCTTGCAAGAAACATTATACTTTTTGACATTTTCATTCTTGTAATCAGCAAAGTTGATCTAAACTTAAATATCAGTTGTGTATTTCTGCACATGCAAGGTAATAGAACCTATTTATTATAGGTTGGAGATAGAAAGAGATGAGATTTTTCAAGCAGTTTCAGGGTACCAACAATTTGCATATTAAAAAGTGCATGAGATTTATCATGGCCATTGATCAGTTACAGTGAATGCTTCTAGGTTTTTTGTTACATGTTACAACTAATATCAAATTCAAACAGTTTTACAAAAGCACTAGTAACCTTTTAAGTTATAATAAATTTCGAAGCTAAATTACAACACTAGAGGTAAACTTTAAATTTTTAGAAATGCATGAGACTGATGAAGATCTCTCATAGGACCATGTTAAACCATAAAAATTCTATCTGATTTGGATGGTTGTTTCTGTAAGCATTGTAGGAGGATTCCGCATGATAGTCATTAGGGGATTCTTTATGTGTTTTAGTACCCACAACAATAAATCTTATTGAGACGTCAAAGTTTAGTATCTTGGTATATCGGGAACGAATATTGCTTCAAAGAAAGTGTTGAGCAATCCTTGTTAATTCCGCAATTAATTCTTTTTCCTCAGCAGAAACGGAAAAAACTACTCTAGAAGGGTTTGCATGATGCAAGCCCCTCTAGAGCCATTGGATGGGGGATCTCCATTAGTGGGGGTCTCCCATCCAATGGCTATGCAAGGGTATGCACCATGCAAGTCCTTGCATAGTAGTTTTTTTCAGCAGAAACACTGTCGTCGTTACCTTCTTCTTTCTCTTTAAGTTTTTACCATCATTTCAAAAAAAAAAATCCATGAGGCCCCCCCACCCCAACACTCCTTCCCATAAAAAAAACCCACCCAAAGTCAAATTTGAACAGGCCTATAAAAAAAACAGGATCTATAGTTTATAGCCTGTCCTTTAACTTGTTGTGCCAGCAAGCAGACCATCAGATCTCAACCAAGCATAAATCAAGGAAACGAACAAGAGCAATAGCAAAACCTTTATCTTCCAAGAAATCTGGCAAAAGAAAAGCAACCCTAGATTCAGAAGGCAGCATGATATGAGCATCCTCCTTGATAACATGTAGATAAATATCATACAAGATGAAGTTGATCAATTCAGAGAACATGTGGGGTTGCATGATGCAAGGGGGAATCCCACACCCCACTTGCCTTTGTTTGTTTAAGAATTTATAAGAGCTAGTGCATTGCCAACGAGCTATAGCTCAGTTGGCCTGGATGCGTGTGCGTGTTGTGTGTATAGGTTAGGGCTTGCGGGCTAGCGGGAAAAAAGGCAAAAAAAAAGGGGCAATGCCAAAACTCCAGAATGGGGCCATGTTCCTCTCCAACCAGCCAAACAAAAGCTCAAAACAGTTGGCATGGAGAGAGAGCAGGGAATCTTCCTGATGATGCTAATTAAATAGGAAATTGTGTTGATGATGAAGCACTCACTGAAACATATTTTGTCAAGTATTTGATTGCATGTTCACATTCTTAGAGATAAAAAATACATATCTAAGTGAGCTTGCCACGACACCGAAGTTTTGGTGTAGCAACATGAACATTCAAATGGTATATCAAAACTTTTTGGCCAATAAAATGGCATATGTAATAATTCTGGAGTTTTAATGCAATGGCAGTAACATTTAATATGGTTTCAGAGCAACCCACATTCCAATAAGATGGCTCACGCTTATCATGACTTTAATGGTTTGGTGCAGTTCGAGCGACATTGAATACCCTTGAATCTTGTAGGCCACAGGTTCCTTGAGAAGAAAGTGCATGCCAGTGCCATGAATACCTATTTGAGAGCATGATGCATGGGCCACCCATGTGTGGTGGTGGATCCACGGCAGACATCGCCATGATTCTCTCCTTCCATTCCCCTTCTTTCTGTCTCCTGTTTCTTTTAATTCCATTTCTGTTAGTCTTACTTTTTCATTACCAATTTAGGATGGGCGATCATCGACGAAATCAAACCAGTCAGAAACGCATCCGTTACCGACCATTTCGTTTCGTTTCGAGACTAATGCGTCGACAATAGAAATCGAGAAAATGGTTTGTCAACAAGAAAAAGTTCCCAGCCTGTACACACCACACCAATGCCACACAAAAAATAAAATCCACATACAATGAGGTGAAACATAAAAGAAAAACAAAAGAAGGCGACAGAAGAAAATCAATAGAAAAAATGAGTAGTGTATGGCACTACTACTCTAAAACTAATCTAAGTGCCGAACACTTCTCTGACAGCTAATTGTTGCTGTTGTTGGCAGGTGCTGGGCTCATCCTCGGCCAAGGCGCAGAGAAGCAATCTTGAGGGAGCTGGGTTGGATTCCATGTACATTTCCTTTTGTAGGATGGAGCAGTAGGAGTTGAAGACGACCGGCGTCACGTTGAGGTCGAATCCGACGCCGAACAAGAAGTCCACTTCCAAGTAGTTCATCTCCATCAAGCTGATGCCCCCCACCTTTGCAAAGTAGGTGTTGTTGTAGTATCTGTGTTTAACACACGTTAAAACCGAAAGCATTTTAAGTCGATGTGTGCGTGTAAAAAAAATATATCGGGATTATCGTGTAGGTGGATCTTCATTCATAAGAATTTAAAGACTCAGCCTTGTGTTTGCCTCATGTGGTTATGACCTATTATTAAAAACAAGTGAAGGAGGACGGAAGTTTGGTAATTTTTTTGCTAAGAAACAATTCTGCTAGAAAAAAGTTGGTTAATTTTCAGTAGAATTGTTCAAGAAAATCTAAAAGGGTAATTCGGCACAAATATGAACTTGGGGAGAATGGAGACATGGTTATCTTGTGCAACCTCTAAAAATTGACAAATTGAATTTTGTTGTAACCTCATGAATATTCTCCACTGATATAACATACATAAACTCAAGTTTTAAACCTAAAGTAACAATGCATAATTGCATATGCTAGTGGGGATCATGTCATGTTCCTTTGTATAATTGTCAATACTTATATCATGATTCGAGAACCTATCAACAACCGAGGTTGGATGCAACAACTATAACCTTTGGCTTTTAGCTAAGAGCCACATGCAAAGCAAAATGACATCAGTGCCCCTGCATAGAAGTTTTCTCAAAACTCTTTGTGCCTTGAATGATACCTAGAAATTTGTTCAAGGCCCCCCCCCCCCCATTCTTAGTTGGCAGGTGGGGGCAAAGGTAGGAGTGGGGGCTCATTCAAGCAATCAATTTTATCAACACTTGGCCAATCAAGCAATCAATGTGTTCTCCAAATTTAATTTGGCCCAGTCATTTTCATTCTCATGTCTCTCTTTCCTCTTTGTGAAATGTTCAATATATATCTTTTTGGCAACAGAGCAATATACTGCTGATTTGTTTGCGTGCGGGCAACTAGCTTGTATCATGGCATCTAAATTGTACCTTAAAAAACACACACGAAACTACGCAAAAAAAAAAAAATATAATCAAGAGAAACTCACATGTCATCCATGAACTTGACTGCAGTGAGGACACTGGTGATGATGAATCGATGAACGTTAAAAGAATCGATGGCGACCGAGGGGTGGCGATGAAGGAAGCGGTCGAGGTAGATGTAGGCGACGACGTAGCAGCACGGGCTGCAATTCGCGTATCGGAAGATTCTTTGAAGATAACTTTGAACCGAGATGGAAGGCTTGGATAGGCCATGGAAGGGAGACGCAATGGCAGCCTTTTCGTGCAGCGCCGAGTCGTTGCGGTCGGCGACTCCCTGCAGGAGAGAGGAGAGGATTGATACAACCCTTGGAACCCCATAGGGATCTTCCATTAGTTCCCCCATGTTTTAGTTTCTTCTCTTTTCTTGAGGATAGGGGTTGAGTTGTTTTTTAGTATATATGTTGCTGGGTTTGGGGTTAAGTATTTAAAGGATGAAGTGGGGCAAATGAATGCGATGGAATTGTTTTTGGGAAAAAAGGGTAAATATATTAATTGTTAGATATATGATTAGAATTGCTCTGGCATTGCCATTGTAAAAGGACTAATAATAAGGACTAGGTACACATGCATGCTCATTGTCTTGGTTAAGTTTGGTAATTGCCTAGATGAAATGTGCAGTGTATTATCTTTTATTTCCACAGTCAAACATTAGCTAAAGAAATATTAATTGAGATAAACACAAAATGCCACTAAGATTGCCTTGTTGGCCATCATGTTGGGCTTTGGATACCGTTTTCGAAAATGTATAGAAGTTGTGATTTTATAACACCCGGATTGAAAGTTATGAGCTCCAGCAGTTGATCCTAATACCAGCGCATCTTATGTGTCTGTTTGGACTTTTTATTGTTCAACTGACACATATTTCTAAAAAACATGCTCCACGTCAATTGTAGATGATGAGTAACATAGTACTAACTAAAGATGATATATATCGTTCGGATATTGTTCATGAATATATACTAAAAGTTACATTGATCTATTGTATCATGACAGTGGTTCTTTTTAAACCTTGTTAATACAAGAAGTATGAGCCATGCATGTGAAAAACGAATTTGTCAAAGTTAATGGCAGTAATGATCCCGTTTTTTTAATTTAAAGAATAGTAATAAAGAATCAGAGTTGGTTGTACTTTGGCTACATAACTTTGGTTAACCAACTCGTTTACAGTTGTCATTCTTTTCTTCTTCTTTTTTTTATTTTAATTTTCAACTAGTTGTGTTGTCAACAAAGAAATTATAGCTAAAAGAGAAATGCGAAGGACAAATTGATTATATATCCCAAATTCTCAACATACCCAACAGAAGAAGGGGATACTAGCGGTAGAAAAGGGAAGGATAATAAATGAAGCAAAGCAAAATACTTTACAGCACAAAGTTGCTTGTGTCATCAGAACAGAACCAACCTGCTGTCAAAGGCAAAAAAAAGCCCACATGCTGACAGAAAGAGACCACTCATTCACATTGTTCCTTACCCTATGGCACGGGATCTCCTCCCAAGCTCAAATTAATATTGTTTTTTTCTATATACATTTTAGTGGCGTAGCGGTCGAATTCACCGTGGTCGTCAGACACGGCGGTGATGGTTAGTACCATCCTATAAAATCGCTGGACCCGTCTTCCTGTTTTCCTTTTATTTGTGCCGTGTCGATCGCAGAGCATTAGCTGCAGACAGTCGTAGTTGAAGTTAACTCTTTCGTAAAATTGGATTTTATCGCATTTAAACTTCCTGCAAGATGTTTTATATTTTATCAGACATGATCAAGTGCTAGTCGATATTGATAAGCAGAAAATATAATGGATTTTTTTTTGAAATAGGGTGATTTTAAAATTTTATTATTAAAATAGGGTGGTAAATTTTTTTTTTATGAAAATAGGGTAGTTTGTGGGTCCCATGGAATTAAAATAATTTTTTTTTTAAAGAGGGCGGGCCCGCCCTCTCCTTTACAAAGAAGAGGGCGGGTTCTCAAAACCCGCCCTCTCCTTTATAAAGGAGAGGGCGGGTTTTGAGAACCCGCCCTCTTCAAAAATGAGGGGAGGGCGGGTTTTTGGAACCCGCCCTCCCCTATAATAGGTAGAGGGCGGGTTTTTAGAACCCGCCCTCTAAACCGGGGATTGGGATGGGGTCCACCAAACCGTTCTATTTTCATAAAATAAATTTTAACTATCCTATTTTAATAATAAAAATTTAAAATTACCCTATTTCAAAAAAAAACCCCAATATAATTAGTGACATAACAAATCTTTTTTGTTGACATCATGACAAATTTCATAAAGTGTAAACAAGGTAAAAATGTAAATATGAAATAAAAACTAAAATAAATATTAGGATTACAAAATTTTCCGGTCATAAGAAGGAAAGAAAGAGGAACAAGGGGCCAGAAGCTGCCCGAAAGATGTCCCAAGATTTTCATCTCTTTCTCTCTCGTGACAGCTTGCTACAAACCTAGCATACGTATAATTGTAAAATTCAAGAGGGGAGATTTGTATAATGTTCCTCACATATGCTTAAGAAACGACCATGCATGAATAGAATCACATATCCGCCATGTGATTCCTGCTCATCCTCTTCCCCAACTCCTCCTCCTCCTACGATCTCACTAAATAATATTATTTATTTACTTGCCAAACATTAGTATTGCTATTTATGGTCCTTGAATAAGAAATTTCATGTCACATGGTGACATTTCACACATAAGTAATTAGAGGAAACATGGCCATATTATGCATCATATGCGAGCAATTGGGTAAATGTTCCATATTGAACTTCATCACACAAGATATCTTTATGTCTGCCTAAAATTGAATATAAGAGGAACATTTGCAATACAAGATGCCCCAATCTATTCTTTTTCTGGAGAAGAGAGAAGAAATTAAACTGATTCTCTATGTCACATGGTGACATTTCACACATAATTTAGGCTGAGGGAATCGCTACATTACTTCCTCGCCACCCACCCCATGCCTCCATCGAAAATGATTTTGATTTCATCTATTATATCCTCAACTCTTTGCAAGCATACAAGACTGAGCACGATTCGGGTCGTTTTTTTTTTTGAAAAACCCAAACCGACCGTACCAGACCCAGACTTGTAAACCGCCGTCCCACCCGACCAAGTCCAGCCCGAAATAAGCTGAACCGGCCGGGTCAGGGTCTGTTTGGGCCAAGCCTGTTTGGGCCCGGAAAATAAACAAAAAGGCAGGCCAGTTTGGGTCTTAAAAATAAACACACAATACATCAAAACATCACCGAACAGAAACAGAAACAGAATGACAAATAATTAAGAAATTGGGAAATTAACAACAATACAGCGGAACAATAAATAATACACTTATATACATTACATCAAAACGTACACTGAATGTGGTAAGCAGATAGTAGGCGAACCAAAGACCGATCGGCTTCGAGGACCAGGATCGGGAGAGACACCGACTCTAATGGAGAGAAGGAAGAAAGTCTACTCCTTCAGGAGGGACGAAGTCCGTAAAATATTCAAGGACGTCTTGAACAACGGTCTGCAGCTGTCTATTCCAAAGAGGCCACATGAAATGAATATAACCGACAATCCCATATATTGCCTATATCATAGGATGGTGAGTCATACCATAAAAAACTGCTATATTTTCAAAGATTTGGTAGAGAACCAATATAGGGCTGGGAAGAACCTACTGTCCTCAGATGTACCGGCAAGCCACAAAGTTACGGTCATCAACGCAGCTCCGACGAGATCAAAGTTCGAGGAGCTGGGATAAGCAAACACATTTGACCACCACGTCGTTAAACTGGGGACAATAGACCCCCAAGTCGTTAAACTGGGAACATGACCACCACGTCGTTAAACTGGGAACATTCGACCCCTAAGTCGTTAAACTGGGTGTGTAAAAAAATTTGTACATGAAAAAAAAGCCGAAATGATGGGGCAACTCGCAATAAAAATCAGAGAGTAAAATAAAGATGAAAATAAAACCGGAATGATAGGGCAACCGTGAATAAATAGCTGAAATGATAGGGTAATCGCGACCTTCGCGATAAGAAAAGCTGAAATGATAGAGCAATCGCGGTAAAAAAAACTCCACAGGTGAATGATGAGTCGCTCCTGAAACCATACTTTAGTGTTAGTGATGCAGACGCTGACAAGATTTCAAATCCCTGAATATCCCAACGACGAATGATGAGTCGCTCCTGATACCATATTCCAGTGCAGCGATGCAGACACCAACCAAAATCCAAATCCCTAAATTCCCAACGGCGAATGATGAGTCGCTCCTGGTACCATATTCCAGTGCAACGATACAGACGCCAACCAAAATTTAAATTCCCAAAATTCTCCCTGCCCTACGGCCAGTTCCTAAATGGACTACCGTATACAATCCACAGGCTCAAATAATCCTAATCACAAGCCCCGCGGCCGGTCTCCGTCCTTGGAATTATGCTCCATTTGGGAAGACCCAGTCATGTGCCCTCACGATACATGAGGATAACAAACCTTATGAGATCCTCTCGACTCATAAGAAAATGCTTTCATGGGATCCTTACGACTCACAAAGGAAAAACACACTTAGGAGTCCCCACGACTCCTAAAGAGAAAATACACCTACGAGATCCTTTCGACTCGTAGGGAGAAATTGCTTTAATGGGACCCTTACGGCCCATAAAATTGAAAAGCTTTAGGTGATAGGGACCTAAACCTGTATCCTAAACCGCCATCACTCCCCAACAGGAAAAGGCAAATGATGAATTGCTCATGGCACTTGTGCTCCAGTGTTAGCAACGTTGATGCTGACCCCAACCCCAAAATTCCAAAATTTTGATCCAGTAGACCCCTAAGTTGTTAAACTGGGAACAGATGACCTCTAAGTCGTTAAACTGGGAACATATGACCCCTGAGTCATTAAACTGAGAACGAGAGAAATCCTCTCATGGCAAATGATGATTCGCTCCTGGTACCATATTCCAGTGTAGCGATGCTGATGCCAAACCAAAACCAAAATCCTCAAATTCTCTCACGGCAAATGATGATTCGCTTCTAGCGCCATATTCCAGTGTAGCGATGCTGATGTCAACACAAATCCCATATTCTCCACGGCAATTGATGATTCTCTCCTGGTACCATATTCCAGTATAGCGATGCTAACGCCGCGATGCTAACGCCGAACAAAAACCCAAATCCCAGGCTCAAAAGCCCCGCTGGACGGATAAGAAACTCCCAAATCAAATCAAATTATCAAGTCAACCAACGAACCCCTCTTGGAATCAAGCTCCGCCTCGGAATCAAGTCGACCAATGACCTCCATGTCGGAATTATGCTCCGCCTCAGAATCAAGTCAACCAACAATCTCTACGTCGGAATCACGTTTTGTCTCAGAATGTACCTCGTGTCGAAACCATGTTTCGCCTCGGAGAATCTGACCTCTCTGTCGGAATTATGCTCTGCCTCGGAATCAAGTCAACCAACAATCTCTGCATCAGAATCACGTTTCATCTCAGAATGTACCCTATGTCGAAATCATGCTTCGCCCCGGAGTATCTTCCTTCTCGGTTGGAATTATGCTCTGCCTCGGAATCAAGTCAACCAACAATCTTTGCGTCGGAATGACGTTTCGTCTCAGAATGTACCCCGTGTCGAAATCATGCTTCGCCTCAGTGTATCTGACTTCCCTGTCGGAATTATGCCCCGCCTCGGAATCAAGTCAACCAACAATCTCTGCGTCGGAATCACGTTTCGTCTCAGAATGTACCCCGTGTCGAAATCATGCTTCGTTTAGGAGTATCTGCCTTCCCTATCGGAATTATTCTCCGTCTCGGAATCAAGTCAACCAATAACCTCTGCGTCGGAATCATATTTCGTCTCAGAATGTACCCCGTGTCGAAATCATGTTTCGTCTCGGAATATCTGCCTTCCTTGTCGGAATTATGCTCTGCACCTTGGAATGATGCTCTGACCCCCGGAATTATGCTCCGCTCTTCAGAATGATGCTCCAACCCTGGAATTATGCACCGCAAATCGGAATGATGCTCCGACCCCGGGAATCATGCACCTGGAAGGATGCTCCACCCCTAGAATGATGCTCCACCACAAAGTCAAATTTCTACAAAACAAGATCTATCAATTTCATGCACACAACTTGTAACATTTCAGAAAATATAAAATATTATTTTTGGAATTTAATATTAAAATAATATATTTCGCGAAAACTACCCGATTTGCGAATCCAGGGTTTTCGTAAAATGGTATAAATATATACCAATATTTGTGAAATAATTGGAGAATTAAAATTATTTATTCATTTAAAAATATATTTATTCGATTTGACATTTTTATAATTCATTATATGCGAGTTTAAAATTAAACCCGATTATTGCACTACTAATCGCGATTAAGCCAAATCCGTGTTCCTACATTTTTCCATGGCTAGTACACCATGACATGTTGCTTGTTGTTTCATTTTATTTGTGTTATGTGTTTGGTTTTAATGAGTGGGGAAAAAGAAAAGAAAATGAAAAGGGTAAAAAAGAGAATTATTGGAGAGAGAGTGTGACATGTGACTTTTGAGTGAGGGTGAGAATAAGAGAGAGGGGGGGGGGAGCTGCCATTTCCTCACCCCCTTTGTTCTTCTTTCATCTTCTTCAACTCATACTCCCATCCCTTCTACCTCTAGGTATCATCTCTAAATCCTTTCCAAAACCCTATACTCCCTTCATTAAAGTTGATCCCCTCTTCATCCTCAACACATTGGACCAATCAAAGTTGGATTTTGGAGACTTTGAGAAGCTAGGGTTTTTCTTGAGTTGCCCAAATGAGGTATATCTTCTTCCATTTAGTTTAGTTTGAGTTTTCTTGTATTCTAGTTTAGTTTAGAATGTGATTTGGTTAGGCTATGTGATGTTTGGAAAATTCAAGAGAAGAGTTTGGGTGTTTGTGTGGATTTGGTGATGTTTAGGGGCTGTTACAAGACTTGAGTGGTGTTTTTATGACCTAGAACAGAAAATAGAACCCAAACACGAACTTAGAACTTTTCGACATCGGTAATTTGACAGTTTGTGAGTGTATCTGGGAATCTGGAGTGACCTGAGACTGCCATAAATTAAGTTCCCATGACAGTGAGACGTGCAGGCAACCATGAAGCAACACCCGAAACCCTAGCCCATATTGAGTTTTTCTGGCCGTAGATTAAAGGGATTTGGCCGCAAATTGCGGCCATGTCGTGGTGGTTTCGTGTGATTTTTGGACCATAGCTTCCTTATCTGATATCTAGAGCAACCCAATATGCTAAATGTTCTAGTTTGGCCTAGGGTGAAATCTGGGAGTGGTTTTCCTAGGTTGTCGTATTCGTGTTTTGCGATTCTGAAACTTGGGTTTTGGTATTTTATATTGTATTGGGTTGTTGGATGTTTGTACGTCAACGACGAGGGTTGTTTGGTTGTTTTTGCATGCGTAGGCTATAGGTTCTAACCTATGAGCGCACCATGTGCCGTATTGGTTTTCAGGACTTGATTTAATAGCATTGCGACTGTGTATTTATTGTAGGTAATTTCACGTGAATTCTGAGACGACGAAGCACATCGACTACGGCTGAACAAGGAGTTCCGCAGGTGAGTAGATCTATATCTACGGGGGAAGTCGGGTGGATGGCATATAGCACCCCCACAAACTTTGATGGAAACCGATATAGAATATGGTTAAGGAAACCTATATTAGAAAACTATGGATATGGTTAAAAAGATAGTTAGAGATGGTATGAATGATTGATATAAATAAGGATGTGAACCACGATATATAGATATAGGTAGTTGCAAGAGAATACGTGATGATGAGATTTGAGATGTCGATATGATGGGATAAGATGATACGAGTGGATACGATTGATATAAGATTTATAGTGGCATGATATGAGAACGCTATATATATATATATATATATATATATATATATATATATATATATATATATATATATATATATATATATATGAGAATGATGAGTGATATGCCGTACGAGACTTGAGATCCGTACCCTCATTGTTGTATAGGTCTATAGAATCCCTATTTTTGTTTTAAGTCACCGTACGAAGGATTACCGTATGCGATGTGAGTTACCGGATGGATGATCCGCGCTCGTGTTTTTGAGGATGTTATTCGAGGGTATCGCCATATCAGATACTATGAGACTGGATAGCCGACGCGAATGTGTTACCTGAACCATACATATTTCCAAAACTGGCGAATTGTATGCATCTCTTAAATGGATACCTTGAGGGACGTTACAGATTTTCAAATGGTGCCTTTTCCTTAAAAACACCGTAGTCCCTACTTTCAAAACTACGATTCGCATCTTTTAAAAACTGACCGTATGGTTCATGTGTAGATGTTAGATTAGATACGCTTACGAATTACTTTCTGCTACGTTTAGGATATTCTCATTGCATTATATATACCTATACTTCCATTATTTGTTATGATATCGTTGGCTAGTACACCTGCACAATTATCGATGATGCGTATGTTACACTTACACAGATTGCCGGCTCACGCACTTCATCATCGATAATTGCTATGTCACTACACAGTAGAATTGCTGCATCATGATATTACTCCTTGCATGATTTACTTGCTATGTTCGCATCATTACGATATGTTGCATGATATACTGATATTGTCATATCACTGTTCCATGTTGCATGATATACGGATATGCTTACATTTCTGTCATATGTCGCATACATCATGCTTTTTGATTATACGCATTGAGATATGCTGTTTTCATGAGATTTCTGGATTTGAAAACCGTGGTCAAATTTCAAAGAAAATTATGTGTTGTTTTAAAAACCCGGTTTCTCTTTATATGATATTTTGAGACGTCCACCATGTGTTTTCTCGGTTCTGAGATTGGCATGTGAAACCCGATTCGAGGAGCGGTAGGCACCGTTTGCGGATACATGGTAGACCCGGTGAGGTACCCAGAGGCAAGAAGACTCGTATAGTTAGGCGGTGAGCCTGGCAGGGGAGCACTACCTACCGGTGATAGTATTGGACTCGGCGGTTATCCGGAGGATACCGACCGGAGCATTGAGATGGATATGAGGGCCGACCAGAGTATGCGGCACCTGAGGGCCGATCTGAGGATGCGGCGCCTGATATATGAGGATTTGCATGTCGATGTTGGACACGGGTTTCATGATGTTTCGAGTGTCGGTGTTGGACACTCAGCTTCCATGATTTTTGATCTGTCGTTGATGAACACACGTTAGTGATATCCTCATATTTACATGCATATGCTTTCATGATATTTACATGCATGATGTTGTTGTGTCATTGATGGGCACGTAGATGTTATCTACATGCAGATAGGCATTTGATTATTGTTGGCACATATGCAGACACGGTCACCCTAGATATCATAGTATTACTTTTATGATATAGTTGACCTAGGAAGTCGTTGTTTATTCGATTTCTACCTGATGATGTTTTCTACTCACGAGTTGACAACCCACCCTCGTTGTGCCACAGTTCTTGCAGGTTGACCACATGGATCAGTAGCGGCATCGCTGGCACACAGCCGCATCCGGGTGTTTTGCTTTGTTAGATGGTATATGTTGGATCGTACCCCTCTTGTATTTATTATTCATATTGTATCTACTCAACTCCATCAATCAGAAACTAGTATTTGTATATGTAGTAAGACTTAGCAAGACTTTTAGTTGCGAGACTTAGAGCGATGGGTTATATGTCGCTTGGTGGATTGATGTCTTGCTTCATTCTTTATCTTTTGTGCTGATCTTCGCTGTTGGGTGTCGTATACTTATTTTTATATCTTGCGTGGTTGTGAATCCGCCGATTGGCAAAGAGATAGCTCCCGCTTGGGGATGCCTTAATATTATCATGTGTATGTGGTTTTGGATCAAAATATACAAAGGAGGTGCTGCCCAAATTTTTAAAAAACGAAACGTATTTTTCAACTAATAAAACTCACTTGCATTTTTCATGTTCTCTTATCAATGCATTTAAGAAAACCTTTGATTTCATCATACCTTTATTTTCAAAACTTCACCTATTTTATTTTCTTAAAAAGGGTTTAGATTTCTGGGCTTCGGCTTACTTGATAACGTTACGCCTTTAGACGTGGCGTGATTTAAGTGCCGGTCATGAGCTAATATTTTGGGCCGTGACAAAGTTGGTATCAGAGCGCTAGGTTTAACCTTGGTTCGAGTCTATGTTTGACTATGCGGAGTCTAGGGAGTATATATATTTCGGAACCTAGGCTTGATCTTACGGAACTTAGACTTGAACAGGGGGTATTAGACCTGAACTTTCGTTATATAGGCTGACCCTGATTGATGGAGTAGGTAGCTTGAGTAGAGTGACGTACCGTACGTATGTTCTGCGGCATATTTACGATACGATACTCCACTTAAGACACCTTAGGATTTACATATTATTAGATCTGTGATTCTCATCGTCCCCTTGATCATACACCCATTTGAGATCCTTGATTCTATTCGTTTCCACGATCATACTCTCACTAATTCCGTTCCTTCTTATGATCATGTATCCATTTTGGGATCTGTTGATTCCTTTCATCCCTTTGATCTATTTTTGTCGATACTTGATTGAGGTTCTTGTCACTATGGTTTAAGCGCAGAATGAGCTGCTGCTAGTGATGCGGTCAGGGCGAGCTCGTCATGGACGAGGACTGACCATCGTGTTTTCTGGTGACATGGGAACGTCACGAGTTAGTGTTGGTGTTGTGACCTCTCGTTTGAGGCGGGTGTTCGGTTTGGCACCGTATGACTGGGCTATTGATAGAGGCTGCCATATTGAGAGGACTGTTGGTGTACAGTATACCTCAGAGATTGTGATGTCGTTTACCGTGCAGACAGATGACCCAGTGTTGCTGAGATTGATGTGACGTCGCTTCCAGAGCTTACGAGCTGAGATCGCTGGAGCTTTCAGGCAGAGATGCAACAGTAGATAGTCTATCTTGAGTTGAGATTGAGCGACTGAGATGATTCGTCTGATTTGATACGCCAATGCAGTCCCAGTTGAGTTGAAGATTTCCAGTGTGGAGAGTCTTACTCAGATCTAGAGTAGATCGATCCAAAGATGACGTTGTTCGTTGGATGATCCGGTAGGAGATCAGTAAGTGGACCATTTTCGGATAGAGGACCTTACCCAGATACATTGTGAGTTGATCGAGAACGGACGAATATGGACTATTCCTCCAATGGTTGGGATGAGTTTCCGAGGATGTGTTCGGCTAGAGATCTTCCACAGAGTTATGAAGATACCGAGTTCGTAATTTCAAGTCCATGTGAGAGACTCCGGATTAACAGTAGCTGAGAACAATTGCAGTATGCAGATAGCATGATGTGACGTCGAAGTGGATGATAATAAAGACGTGTGGACAAGAGATTCGTGCGAGATGCTGACGAGCTGTTGTTACTCCCCGTTGAGACTAGAGATCTGATATGTATACAGAGGCGTTAGGATACGGCCAGTTCCCGAGGAAATGTTGTGCTTAGAACGCAGATGTCCAGAAAACGAGAAAAGATTATGTAAGAGTACCAGCCTCCGTATAGTTCGGCATAGGCGAGATCGGAGGAGACCCTGAGTAGGTTCCTTCCAGGACACTGCTGCAATAAGATTTGCACCGAGGATCAGTTGTATCACGTATATTCAGAGGGCCAGAGGCCGACGCCAGTGACGTGCTGCTTTACGAGTGGTCATACTAATTGGCCGGGAGATGACTAGAGAAGTGCCAGAGCGGAATCGTTTCCGTTAGCACATCTGACTGAGCTGACGAGCCGATGGATTGCGAGATTGGTAATCCACAAAGAAATGAGGACCCAGAGACAGAGGACGCCAGACCGTGAGCAGGAGGCAAGCGAATGTTCTTGCTCCGCCAGTTTTGGGCACACCGACATTTTCGATATTGTAGGAGGCGTACCTCAATGTCATTTGTTGCGATTTGCATTTGTGATCCGAGTATCACGCTTATATCGCTTGGATTTGATTTTTTATGATTGGGTTTCGTGATATTGTTTTCGTGCACCATGGCTGCACCTACTGGGTATTTACATTTTATGCATAGTTATTGCACTTGATATACGTTTTACACACCGCTGTGCTGATTTATGATTTGTGCATATTTATTGCACTTGAGATCGATTTTGTACCTTCGTAGCACGCGTTTATAATTTCATGGATTTCATACGATTGATTTGATTTGTGCATGTGGTATGCACTCAATTTGATTTTTGCACTCGGTATAACTCACATATGCTTGCAGTGCATTGATATGGATTTTGTGCACATAGTGCACACGTTTTTGATTTGTATACACCTTGGTAAACTCGGTGTCGTTTTTATACGCATTTGATTTATTGATGCATTTCCGTGCACTTGTTGCACCCGATTTGTATTTTGTGCAAATGTTGGACTAGGTTTTTACACCATGCATTGTTGCACTGTATTTGTATTTCATGCACTGGATGCACTGTATTTGTATTTTGTGCATTGTATTTGTATTTCGTGCACTGGATGCACTGTATTTGTATTTCGTGCACTGGATACACTGTATTTGTATTTCTTGCACCGGATGCACCGGAGTTGTATTTCGTGTACTGGATGCACTAGATTTGCATTTCGTACATTTGTTGCACCAGATGGGTATTTCGTGCATTGGTTGTACTAGATTTATACTCCGTACCTTGGTTGCACCTGATTTATGTCTTGAGCATTCGTTTTACCAGATTTATGTTTTGTGCGCGTTGTACTTGACGTTCGTTTTCGTGCATGCTACTGCACTAGACGCTTTTTACGGACCTGACGCGCATGGATTGGATTTTGCGCATATTAGGCGCTTGATATTGGATTTTGTGCGCATCGAATGCACTTGAGTGAGATTTTACTCGTGCATGTTAGATACACTTGATTTAGATTTCATTTATGCATGATGGGCACTTGATTTGGATTTTCGCGCATGTTGGGCGCATGATATGAGATGCGATTTTGTGCACAATGCACTCGATTTGGGATTTTCATTAGTGCATGTTAGTTGCACTGGATTGAGATTTTCGTGCACTCTAGATGCAATTGATATTTTTGTCATGCACACCCGTTGCATTTGACAGATGCTTTTGTGCACACCCGTTGCACTTAGTTTGGTTTTGTGCACATTTGTAGAATTTGTAATTGGATTTGATTTCCGTGCGCACCAGACGTACGTAATTGTTGGATATGCCTTTTGAGGCTGATTTTTCTCTTGAGCACCTTGTTTTCATGATGGGCACTGTACTATATAGTAGCCAAACAGGAATGATCTGAGGACAGTACCTGAGTACTTTCCATGCATTAAAAGTTTACCAAGAGAATTTCAAAAATGAGCTATAGTCTCACTATTTCCTACGTGTCCGCGAGAGACACGAACGTTTACGAAAGAAAACCTTTTGGGATATTTCAAAAAGGGCGGAATGTATATTTGAGCAAAACATATATGAACGTATATTTATTACTTTACAAATGAGCGTCCGTCCCTTGTGCCGTGAATTACGCATCACACGGCGATTCAGAAAAGATTTTGCATGTGTTTTATTCAGTTTTAAGATATTTCCAAGTATGCGTACTATATATATGTATAATAGTATTTGACTAGTGTATATTGGATTTCAGTAGTGGATTTCGAGATCTGTATCTCCATTGTAACTCCGATGATATGCGTGAAAATCCGATGATTTGCGTGACGATTGACGGAGTTTGATTTTGAGTTTCATACTCGTTTTCATGCGCACTTGATGCGCTGTGGTATTTCTGTATCTTCCGTGATTTCGGAGCCCCATTGATTTGAGTTGATTATTGAAATGTTTTAGTATTTGGGGGTTTAAATTTAAATTCGGGGACCGAATTTATTTAAGGGGGGAAGATTTTAATATTTCAGAAAATATAAAATATTATTTTTGGAATTTAATATTAAAATAATATATTTCGTGAAAACTACCCGATTTGCGAATCTGTGTTTTCGTAAAATGGTATAAATATATACCAATATTTGTGAAATAATTGGAGAATTAAAATGATTTATTCATTTAAAATATATTTATTGGATTTGGCATTTTTATAATTCATTATATGCGAGTTTAAAATTAAACCCGATTAGTGCACTACTAATCGTGATTAAGTCAAATCCGTGTTTCTATATTTTTCCATGGCTAGCGCACCATGACATGTTGCTTGTTGTTTCATTTTATTTGTGTTATGTGTTTGGTTTTAATGAGTGGGGGAAAAAGAAAAGAAAATGAAAAGGGTAAAAGAGAGAATTATTGGAGAGAGAGTGTGGCATGCGACTTTTGAGTGAAGGTGAGAATAAGAGAGAGAGGGGGGGCTGCCATTTTCTCACCCCCCTTTTGTTCTTCCTTCATCTTCTTCAACTCATACCCCCCTCTACCTCTAGGTATCATCTCTAAATCCTTTCCAAAACCCTATACTCCCTTCATTAAAGTTGATCCTCTCTTCATCCTCAATACATTGGACCAATCAAAGTTGGATTTTGGAGACTTTGAGAAGCTAGAGTTTTTCTTGAGTTGCCCAAATGAGATATATCTTCTTCCATTTAGTTTAGTTTGAGTTTTCTTGTATTCTAGTATAGTTTAGAATGTGATTTGGTTAGGGTATGTGATGTTTGGAAAATTCAAGAGAAGAGTTTGGGTGTTTGTGTGGATTTGGTGATGTTTAGAGGTTGTTATAAGACTTGAGTGGTGTTTTTGTCACGCCCCGCTTTCCAGAGTACGCTAAAATAGGCATGTGACATAGCCAACCATGCTACCTGAGGTTAGGAAAAATCCTTCCA